>QRDG01000747.1:1209514-1484635 GCA_012064385.1 Puccinellia tenuiflora
GGGGGCCCACATGGACCATAGGGGTGCAACCACCACATGGTGTTCCGCACCACCTAGGCCCACATGGGCCAATGCGCTAAGAAAGAAGGGGGAATCCCACTCCTAGTTGGACTAGGAGTTGGGCCTCCACCCCTTTAGGAAAGGGGCCAAGGAGGAGTCCTAGTTGGACTCCAACTTGGGGGGGCAAGGCAAGAGGGGCCGGCTGGCTGCCCTACCCTAACCCTAGCCGGCCTCCTATATAAGGAGGGGAGGGGAGGGGTGCGGCTCACCCAAGGGAGCCACCCCTAGCCGCACCACCTCCTCCACCAAAACCCTAGCCGCACCCCTCTCTCCCCGGAGGGCTGCCGCGCACCAACACCTCCATCTAGAGCTGCCGCACCACCCTAACCCTAGAGGGCTGCTGCGCCACCTCCTCCTCTCCCTCTCCTCTCGCTTGGTTTGGCGAAGCCTCGCACGTGGAGATCGTCATCATCACCGGCACTACCGTCGTGCTGCTGAGATCATCAAGGCCACGCCCTCTCGCTTGCGGGATCAAGGAGTTGACGTCTTCATTGAGCCGTCGTGTGGACGCCGCGGAGGTGCTGCCCGTTGCTGCACTTCACCGGATTGGATCTCGAGGATAATACATCTCCTCGCGACTAAACGAGTCTAGTTGCGGGGATCGACTAGCCAACCCCTGCACCGACAAAACGCGTTTGTTGATCTTCAAGGGTAAGAGATTGGATCTAACCTTTGCTATCTTCATCTAGTAGATCTAGATCCTTGGGGTTTATTCCGCTTGCCGCGTAGGAAACATTTTTGTTTCCTATGCCGCGACCCCTTCACGGACAGAGTTCCTTCAACACGCACCTACGCTTTGGTCGTCAGCCCTATAGTCGACAAATACAAGTTGACAAAGGTGCTCATGGACGGAGGAAGTAGCATCAACATACTCTACGCCGCAACATTGAAGAGGATGCGTCTCTCCGAGTCACAACTCAGCCACAGCAATGTGAAGTTTCATGGGATTGTGCCGGGACGACAAGCCTCCTTAATGGGAAGGATCACCCTGAAGGTCCCTTTGGCGGCACGGATAATTTCCGGACACAAGACATCTCTTTTGAGGTGGTTCCTTTAAAAGTGCATACCACGTAATCTTTGGACGTCCGGCTTTCGCCAAATTTATGGCTCGGCCCTGCTACATATATAGCAAGCTGAAAATGCCGGGACCCAATGGGATCATCACAGTCAAGGGAGACTTCAAGAAAGCAAAGGAATGTGAAGCCGCCAATGCCATCCATGCTGAAGAAGAAATCTGCAAGGAAGAATTGGAGGATCTCAAGAAGACAATGAGTCCTGATGAGATGCCGGCAACTGAAAAGCCGTCCTCTAAAGTCGACTCGAGTTTCAAACCGAAGGATGACACTGTAAACATCCCAAATTTATAATAAGAATTAACAAGACCCAAAATTCAGAACCAACAAAAACTTTTTGAAATTACTACACTAATGATTGTGTTTCCTTTATATTGTTCTGTTTGACCTTGTGTGACTTGTTGTTTATGTTGTTTGGTTAGTAAATATTAATCCAAGAATCCAGCCCAAGTAAAATATATTAAACTTGGTGCTCATGTTATGACAAGAGTAGATTCCATATATTCTTTTTCTAATCTTATTTGGCCAAAGTTTATTTCAATGATGTTTGATTTCAGCAATAAATAAAATACCTTTTAGTTGAGAAAGTAAAAGTATTTCCAAAATTATGTGTTCCCAAAAAAATAAAATGGAGATCTATATGTTATCTCCTATCTAAAGCCAACCATGATATTTGCATGTATATGCAACTCCCATTTTATAAACCCTGATTTCCACTCCATTTGAAAACAACTCTAGTGGGAAATATATTACCCCACATATTTCCTTTCTCAAACCTTTTGAAAACAATTGAATTATGAGTTGAGATATTTCTTAAACATCATCTTGTCATAATTAAGTGTGATCATTTTATAAAATAATATTATTAATCATGGAAATGGTGGTGTGATTAATCCATGTGGTTTGAATTGTGTGGTCATGGTTGTGATGTGAATAATTGCTTGTGTTTTATTCATTGTTGTGTGTTTGCTTGCTAAATAAAAATAAGAAGACAATTAAGTGTCACATGAAATAATAAGACCTATAATAAAAAGGTCACGTGAAATAATAAATATTATTTCTTTCCCACAAATTCTTTTTACCTAAAATGAAATCTCCATTTTTTGGTAGCAACTTGAAAACTAAACCCTAACACCCATACACTTACTTATCACAGCAATTGCACCCATGCATTCTCTCTTTTTCTTTTTCCATTAAAATGCAATTAGTGTCACATAGTGTCAAATGGTGCCCCCTACCCTATGTTCAAGTGGCAGCCCACACTTGCCCTAACCTTGTCTCCCTCATGTCCAGCACACTCCCCAACACCCCCCTGCATCCCCTGGACAACACCCTAGCCTTCCCTTACCCTAAACCCTAGCTAGAACTAGCAATGGCATGAGCATGCCACCACCATGCAACTTGTCCCAAACCAGCAGCAAAGCAGCACCCCACCTTGTCCTGGAGCTGCCCCCTGCCACCTTGATGCTCCCCAACTCGACCCCCTCGCACCAGGACCCCCTCCCCTGCCCGCACTCGCCGTTGCACCACAGCCCGACACTCTGTCGAACACGTTGCGTGCGCGCCATACCGAGACCACCACCGCCGACCAGCGTGCGCCCGAGCCGGCCCCGACCACCACGGCACGCGCCACACTCCCCTCTACCCCCCTGGCACGCGCCCGTGCCTCCCTCGCCCCGGACAGGCACCACAAGCACGCCACCGTGCCGCCCGCGGTGTGCCCAGACCACCCCGTGCCCTCCACTGCCCCGAGCTCCCCCGAGCTATAAAAGCCCACCCCAGCTCTCCCTTGCACCACACCACCACCCCCACTCCCCCTCACTCACCTAGAAGCCGCAGGAGCAGCAGAGGAGAAGCCGGAGCTCCACTCCGCGCTGCACGGCCGCCGGCGCCATGCTGCCGCTGTGGTGGCTCTCCGGCGACGCCACCGCCACCCAGACGCAGCCCAGGCCACCCTCCGTCGACCCCAAGCTCCACCGCCGCCCCTCGCCGCCGGCAGGTAGCTCCCCGGCCGCTCTCTCTCTCTCCTGGCTCTCGGCTCCGTCGGGATGAAGGAGATGGCCGTGGGCCGTCGATCGCAAGATCAACGGTCCCGGCTAGTTCCCGCCCAGTTTGAGATTTCTGAAAAACTGCTAAGTGCTGGAATCTGTTTAGAGTAGCCACGTTTGCATGCATTTTCTGAGCAATCCACTCCACCAAAATTTGAAATCTTTGCATGTTTAGAAAGAACAAGTTACATAGATGCAGATGCAACTTTTAGATTTCCAAAATAGTTAGTTTAGCATCCTCAAGTAAGTAGGCAAAGTAGCTATGTGATGTCTGTCCTCAGAAAACTGCAGAAAAACTGTTAAAGGTTTCTGTTTTGATCTGTTAGTTTTAATTCACCTAAATTTGTTTATGATGTGGTCTTAGCATGTCATGTTAGTATAATTAGTATCCTACCATGAACAAGATTTGAGAACCCCAAAATAAAATCTGTGTAGAAGTTTTAAAATGAAAAAGATAGCTAATCAGTTCAGTTCAACACATGAAATAATAAAGATAGCCCACTTCCCATGCAAATTGCTATTGAACCAGAGGCCTAAAAATAGCAAACTAAAATCTTGTAGCTAGAAGAATATGCCATCTTCACATAGATGCAAGCCATGATCATGTAGGGTAATTCCCTGATTTAAAATGAAGATGAAAAATGTGCTAATTGATAAACTTAAAATGGGTAGATTTCTCTGTCAGAAATTTGATTAGAACTTTGAAAACCAATAACTTGAGATCTAAGAATCTAAAAATGGCAAATGAAAATGTTCTGGAAAGCTTATGAAATTATCTAACTCACTAAAGTTGTTTCACCCCATTTAGATTAATAAATAAATAATGATATCCAAAATGCCACAGAAGGTATAAAACCTAAACTTGTTTGTTTCTGATGCTCTACTAATCCAAATGAGGTCAAACCAATTTTGTTAGATCACATTTAAGCAATAATAGTTACCCCTAAAAGGATTTAATTTTTGATTACAATTAACTTGAGTTGTAGCAAAAACAATAAAACCAACATTCTGGATTAAAACATTTATACAGGAAGTTTAGTAACTCAAATTGAGTTAAATCCAATTGGGTTGTTTCCTATAAATCAGTGGCTATCTGTGGAATTTTAATTCATATTTTTGTGACCAACAGAACACAAGTTATGCAATTAAACATGAAACCCTAGTTTCTGCCATATTTGAGCCCAAATTAAATAATAGTTAACTCAATTAAATTGAAATCAAATTGTGTTGCTTTGTGAGTGCAATAGCTATGTGTGATGCTTTAGAGTTGTTGTGATGCTTGATTGAGTAGTTTAGTAATGGTATGTATTGCTTGTTTATTTTGATGGTTGGATTATTTTTGTGTGATTAATATAATTGCCTTGCTTGTTAAACTTGGTTATATTCAAGTTGAGTGCTAGCTTGAGTGTCTAGTAATATTTCTACCTTAGATTGGTGAGGTATTTTGAATTATAGAGATTACTTAATAGCTTAACTTTTGTCTGAAGTATTTCCTATTGAAATAAAGATGCTTAATCACAACTTTAATCAGTTAATATAAGCATGAGCAGTGTGATGATTGCCAAACTTGTTTGTCAAATAATAGTCATCTCTCATGATTGTTGTTTGATAGTAATTGCTTGATGATTGTTGTTGGAGTGTTCTACTGTATGTTGATTGTGTTCTTTCCTTTTTGCGACGCTAGATATAAACGCTACCTGGGTGATATTGGAAAGGATTTATTGGAGAAGAATCAGAGTTTATTTCTTTGATCAGTGAGGAGAAGTCCAGGGACATTATGCTGAAAACAGGCAAGCTACTTCGCTGAGCTTGCATTTACATACCTCTAATTTAATCACATGCAAGTTCCTAAAGTAGTGGTATTGATTTTCTGAAAAACCTTTTTACAAAGGATATGAAAACTGCTTTATCACCCTATGAAAAATGTAGAGTAGATACTTAAAATTATAGGATGGGAAAAATATGATTTATTCCAAACTCCTTTTTAAAGTACCTAGTTGATGATGAAATGCCGAGTTATCGGTATAAAAATGAAGAAGTGATAAAGGGAGTTGTTTATGGAAAATGCACATTGTGTCCTAGTACCATGACGACCAGCCGATAACCTGTGCGACCACATCTACCCAAAATATGGGAACGGGCGTAGTCATATAGTTTGCTCGTGTTAGTACTGGATACCTCATCGACGGAGATGACTCCGTTATGCATGAGGGGATGAGCATGGCGACTCTAACCCCTGACCTGGGTCCCGGCAATCTGAGGGATTGAGGGATTGAAGGGCTTCGTGCTCGCCGGGCAAAACTGCGAGTCCTTACATCTAGGTTCCTCGACGGGGGATCCTGTACTAGGTGTTGAAGGAATGGTGAAATCGTAAGGGCAGGGTCCTATACTAGCATGAGCAAAGGAAAGGCTATGGCCGGTGGCTCAACTTCGCATACACCTTGTATGGCGGGACGTGGCAGACACGATGAGCTACCGGATGGGTGTGGGAAAAGCGTGCTACCTCTGCAGAGGGTAAAAACTATTCGAATAGCCGAGTCCTCGGATATGGACAGTTGGGAGGCTGTACTAGACTATGTGCAAGTTTTACAAAAGGAGGTAATTTTAAAGAAACAAAGGTGTTGCTGATGTTTCCCAACTATACCAAATGGAGTGGTATGAGTTGTGAAGGAAAAGAGACCATGATGAGTCATGGTCGGGAAAAAGGAGGAGTTTGGGATAAATAATAAAATTGTGATTCTCTCTAAAGATAGTAGTAAATCTCTTCTTACCTTTTTCAACAAAGATATAGAGATCTTTTTCAGCAAAGATATAGAGATAGAGTAATAACTAAAAGTGCTATAGGAAACAACTTAAAACTGGTGCATACTCAGTAGAGGAGTAGTTTGCGAGTACAATTCCCATTGTACTCATAATGGTTTCGTCCCTGGCTATTGTCTTAGCCAGATTTTAAAGAAGAGCAGCTTGAAGAAGGAGACGGAACTGACGTCAATGCGAACTAGGGCGCTTCCCAGTCAGTTGCCTGTAGGGTTAAGGCGAATGACTTGGGCTCCACGTTGTTTGGTGATTTCCGCTGCAAGTACCTATTGAAGATTATGACTTCAATCAAGTAAGTATATTCCTTCGGTAATTATGGATGTTCCTTGATTACCAGTTTGATTGTGCTCAGCGACACACTGATCATGGGATCGCTGATGTAGGCACAAGGGTATTTCGGACAGCTAGTCCGGGGTCCCCACCGACTTGGTATCAGAGCAATCCTGACTGTAGGAGACCTTAGTTAGCATGGACGTTAGTTAGGAAAGCAAATATTTTTGACAAAAGTATATTACTACCAAAATATATTTTTATCTAGAGAAGTCCAAAAATGGCTTCGCTCCTCTCATCTCCTCAAATATTTCAGCGTCTTACCCCTCTATTTTAAGATTTTTCAAGGAATCTTCTGTTATCTCTTACCCGTTCAAAACCAAGAGTATACTTGACGATGAACCCAAGTGAGACCTAATTAGTTAGCACCCACAAGAAGAAGCTTCCATCACAAATACTCAACATTCAACCTCAGGGTGGTTGATTTGCAAATGCCAAGATCGTCAGTGTCAACAAAGCAACAAACCTCCGAAGACCTCAGCTCAACATAAACAATTCTACTTAAGTTGCAACCTCGACGACCTCAATTTCTCCAGCGGAAGACTAAGGCGATAAAATGAAGACTTCACCAACCATGTTCGACAAAGACCCCTAGGAAAAACTCATGATAGGAACTTTGGTTACCCCGACTACCACGAGTATTAGGCGTCCGTTGGTACTAGACGTACCTTGTGTGCACCTTGCTTGTGTGAACTCTGCTTGTGTGTTGTTTGTGAGATGGGAAAAGGAGTTTTCATAAAAAGAAAAGTTTAGTTTCCTTTGCCACCTAACAAAAAAAAAAAAACCAATTTTGACCTCTTCGCCATAGTTGTACCTTGTTGCGGATGTAAACCCGCCAAGGAAAATCTTTCTAAAATATTTTCCCTCTCATCTATACCATCTCCCGTTAAGATCTGATAGTTCCGCAAGATACAAGAGACCCCCGATCATTAGCCAAATAGCCGGAAATTTTTGTAACCTAACTGGCAAGTCAGACAATGGACTACATGCACCATCTGGAGCAAGTGCGTCAAGATCTTGAAGGAAACTGCAATTGTACGCCAACCTCGTGAAGACACGAGCCCCCACCTCACAAAATTAACTTGTGAAATTACAAGAATACCACACCAAATTATCATATCTAGCTTTAGGTTAACGTCTGACTCAAGTCCATGATAGTGCCAACTAATCTTCTAGGACCACAAACCTTGACATGAAACGAGGACATAAGGAGACTCATTTAGGATTGGTAACTAGAGGAACTCAAGGAGTGCATGAAAATTGCTATGAAGATTCGAGCTCAGAGACCGACGGTAATGATGGGTTTCAAAGAGGATCATGTACCTACCCGCTTGACGAGCAGTTAGTAGCACCTTAATCCCTTGCGCTAACCTTGCTAGGTTTGACCCACCCAAATTTGTCCCGTGAAATAAAACCAAAGAAAACCTCGACTAACTCCTACCTATCACCGCAAACTTGGGCAAGATAGATGAGAACCCTAGCCTGCCGCTGATTATATGAAGCCTCAAGCACAAGACTCATCCAAGGGAGATCGCCACCAACAAACCCGAAGGAACCCAACTTTAAAGATCGTCAACATGGAGTTATCCCAGGAAATGGACGCCACCGACGTCATCTGCAGAAAAACAATCTTAGTTCAACCCGGCTCAACTAGTCGAAACAAGAAAGACAAAGGTACCTGTTTGGAAAACAACTGGTGTGGAGATTCTTCACTAACTTTTTCTAAGGTCCATTAAGCCGTGATTTTTGAACCAACTTACCAAATTCTAGATTAACATCTAACCCCAGTTTGAGACGGTACTAACTGGCTTCATCCAACCGCAAGTTTTGACAAAAAGAGAGGTGATATAGAAAGAATCATATATAGTTGGTAGTGAGAAGATCGCCATCATCAAGGCCGAAGTCGATCAACACTGAAGACCATCTGCGCGGAATTGAACCAAGAAGCAAGCACCATCAACGTTACCTATCTAGCAATCATCCTTTTCAACTGGCCTCGATCAACCACACCGAAGGAGGATTCAAGAAAGCACGAGCAGCGACTGTTGACATGAAGCTCTTTCTCTAACCCTTTTAAGGCTAACTTAGGACACGACCCTTGTACCCTTGTCGAACAACAGACCAAACCACTTACCTTTAGGGTCCTTGTACTGACTTTTAGATTCCTCTGGAAGCGCGATAACCTAAACTGTACTTCTTAAGATTCTTACCAACGCTTCATGGAGCTCAAGAACCAAGGAAGTCAGCAATGAAGTTCCTCCTTTACTCAGCTGAAGAAGGACAAGCCTGAAGACCAATAACCAATGGAATACCCAGAAGAATCAAACGACGTAAGCACCTGCTGTGGACAACATCAACCACCAGGCAAGTCCAAATGAATTTAGACGTTTATAACATCCTTTTTCTAACTAGAAACCGGAGAGAGTCGAGTACGCAGACTCGACGCATCCTGAAAACCACGCGTCCCCATCTGCAACCCTCGTAAGGCGACAATATCAAGAAGTGATATCTGCACCAACCCCAAGCACCAAAGAGTGACAACCGAGACGAAGATCGTCAAGAAGTACAATGCCTCCAAGTCAACTCCAGCTGCAAACTTCAGCAAGACCGATTAAAAACCCCTTTTAAGGGGGGAAGACCTGCAATGGGTATACAAGAACGTGGTAATAATTAGTTCCTTGTGCCTCAGCCTCGTAGAAACTGGAAACAGCCAACCAAGACTACCCATCAACATCGATCGTCAAGTCAACCCTATCATCCAGGATCTAAACCCATCAGAGAAAATTATCGACAAGGAACGACCTCGCAACATCAAATTGTCAAGATCTCACCTGGCAACCTCACTGAAGAAGCAACAACCTCGGAAGTTAACCAGCCCAGAACCCGTGCCCTCGTACTCCCCTGTACCCCCGGGAAAATCTCGGGACGAGATTTATTTTAAGGGGGGAAGGATTTGTAACATCCCAAATTTATAATAAGAATTAACAAGACCCAAAATTCAGAACCAACAAAAACTTTTTGAAATTACTACACTAATGATTGTGTTTTCCTTTATATTGTTCTGTTTGACCTTGTGTGACTTGTTGTTTATGTTGTTTGGTTAGTAAATATTAATCCAAGAATCCAGCCCAAGTAAAATATATTAAACTTGGTGCTCATGTTATGACAAGAGTAGATTCCATATATTCTTTTTCTAATCTTATTTTGGCCAAAGTCTATTTCAATGATGTTTGATTTCAGCAACAAATAAAATACCCTTTTAGTTGAGAAAGTAAAAGTATTTCCAAAATTATGTGTTCCCAAAAAAATAAAATGGAGATCTATATGTTATCTCCTATCTAAAGCCAACCATGATATTTTGCATGTATATGCAACTCCCATTTTATAAACCCTGATTTCCACTCCATTTGAAAACAACTCTAGTGGGAAATATATTACCCCACATATTTCCTTTCTCAAACCTTTTTGAAAACAATTGAATTATGAGTTGAGATATTTCTTAAACATCATCTTGTCATAATTAAGTGTGATCATTTTATAAAATAATATTATTAATCATGGAAATGGTGGTGTGATTAATCCATGTGGTTTGAATTGTGTGGTCATGGTTGTGATGTGAATATTGCTTGTGTTTTATTCATTGTTGTGTGTTTGGTTGCTAAATAAGAATAAGAAAAAAATTAAGTGTCACATGAAATAATAAGACCTATAATAAAAAGGTCACATGAAATAATAAATATTATTTCTTTCCCACAAATTCTTTTTACCTAAAATGAAATCTCCATTTTTTGGTAGCAACTTGAAAACTAAACCCTAACACCCATACACTTATTTATCACAGCAATTGCACCCATGCATTCTCTCTTTTTCTTTTTCCATTAAAATGCAAATAGTGTCACATAGTGTCAAATGGTGCCCCCTACCCTATGTTCAAGTGGCAGCCCACACTTGCCCTAACCTTGTCTCCCTCATGTCCAGCACACTCCCCAGCACCCCCCTGCATCCCCTGGACAACACCCTAGCCTTCCCTTACCCTAAACCCTAGCTAGAACTAGCAATGGCATGAGCATGCCACCACCATGCCCACTTGTCCCAAACCAGCAGCCAAGCAGCGCCCCACCTTGTCCTGGAGATGCCCCCTGCCACCCTGATGCTCCCCAACTCGACCCCTCGCACCAGGACCCCCTCCCCTGCCCGCACTCGCCGTTGCACCATAGCCCGACACTCTGTCGAACACGTTGCGTGCGCGCCATACCGAGACCACCACCGCCCGACCAGCGTGCGCCCGAGACGGAGCCGACCACCACGGCACGCGCCACACTCCCCTCTACCCCCCTGGCACGCGCCCGTGCCTCCCTCGCCCCGGACAGGCACCACAAGCACGCCACCGTGCCGCCCGCGGTGTGCCCAGACCACCCCGTGCCCTCCACTGCCCCGAGCTCCCCCGAGCTATAAAAACCCACCCCAGGCTCTCCCTTGCACCACACCACCACCCCCACTCCCCCTCACTCACCTAGAAGCCGCAGGAGCAGCAGAGGAGAAGCCGGAGCTCCACTCCGCGCTGCACGGCCGCCGGCGCCGTGCTGCCGCTGTGGTGGCTCTCCGGCGACGCCACCACCACCCAGACGCAGCCCAGGCCACCCTCCGTCGACCCCAAGCTCCACCGCCGCCCCTCGCCGCCGGCAGGTAGCTCCCCGGCCGCTCTCTCTCTCTCCTGGCTCTCGGCTCCGTCGGGATGAAGGAGATGGCCGTGGGCCGTCGATCGCAAGATCAACGGTCCCGGCTAGTTCCCGCCCAGTTTGAGATTTCTGAAAAACTGCTAAGTGCTGGAATCTGTTTAGAGTAGCCACGTTTGCATGCATTTTCTGAGCAATCCACTCCACCAAAATTTGAAATCTTTGCATGGTTAGAAAGAACAAGTTACATAGATTCAGATGCAACTTTTAGATTTCCAAAATAGTTAGTTTAGCATCCTCGAGTAAGTAGGCAAAGTAGCTATGTGATGTCTGTCCTCAGAAAACTGCAGAAAAACTGTTAAAGGTTTCTGTTTTGATCTGTTAGTTTTAATTCACCTAAATTTGTTTATGATGTGGTCTTAGCATGTCATGTTAGTATAGTTAGTATCCTACCATGAACAAGATTTGAGAACCCCAAAATAAAATCTGTGTAGAAGTTTTAAAATGAAAAAGATAGCTAATCAGTTCAGTTCAACACATGAAATAATAACGATAGCCCACTTCCCATGCAAATTGCTATTGAACCAGAGGCCTAAAAATAGCAAACTAAAATCTTGTAGCTAGAACAACATGTAATCTTCACAGAGATGCAAGCCATGATCATGTAGGGTAATTCCCTGATTTAAAATGAAGATGAAAAATGTGCTAATTGATAAACTTAAAATGGGTAGATTTCTCTGTCAGAAATTTGATTAGAACTTTGAAAACCAATAACTTGAGATCTAAGAATCTAAAAATGGCAAATGAAAATGTTATGGAAAGCTTATGAAATTATCTAACTCACTAAAGTGGTTTCACCCCATTTAGATTAATAAATAAATAATGATATCCAAAATGCCACAGAAGGTATAAAACCTAAACTTGTTTGTTTCTGATGCTCTACTAATCCAAATGAGGTCAAACCAATTTTGTTAGATCACATTTAAGCAATAATAGTTACCCCTAAAAGGATTTAATTTTTTATTACAATTAACTTGAGTTGTAGCAAAAACAATAAAACCAACATTCTGGATTAAAACATTTATACAGGAAGTTTAGTAACTCAAATTGAGTTAAATCCAATTGGGTTGTTTCCTATAAATCAGTGGCTATCTGTGGAATTTTAATTCATATTTTTGTGACCAACAGAACACAAGTTATGCAATTAAACATGAAACCCTAGTTTCTGCCATATTTGAGCCCAAATTAAATAATAGTTAACTCAATTAAATTGAAATCAAATTGTGTTGCTTTGTGAGTGCAATAGCTATGTGTGATGCTTTAGAGTTGTTGTGATGCTTGATTGAGTAGTTTAGTAATGGTATGTATTGCTTGTTTATTTTGATGGTTGGATTATTTTTGTGTGATTAATATAATTGCCTTGCTTGTTAAACTTGGTTATATTCAAGTTGAGTGCTAGCTTGAGTGTCTAGTAATATTTCTACCTTAGATTGGTGAGGTATTTTGAATTATAGAGATTACTTGATAGCTTAACTTTTGTCTGAAGTATTTCCTATTGAAATAAAGATGCTTAATCACAACTTTAATCAGTTAATATAAGCATGAGCAGTGTGATGATTGCCAAACTTGTTTGTCAAATAATAGTCATCTCTCATGATTGTTGTTTGATAGTAATTGCTTGATGATTGTTGTTGGAGTGTCCTACTGTGTGTTGATTGTGTTCTTTCCTTTTTGCGACGCTAGATATAAACGCTACCTGGGTGATATTGGAAAGGATTTATTGGAGAAGAATCAGAGTTTATTTCTTTGATCAGTGAGGAGAAGTCCAGGGACATTATGCTGAAAACAGGCAAGCTACTTCGCTGAGCTTGCATTTACATACCTCTAATTTAATCACATGCAAGTTCCTAAAGTAGTGGTATTGATTTTCTGAAAAACCTTTTTACAAAGGATATGAAAACTGCTTTATCACCCTATGAAAAATGTAGAGTAGATACTTAAAATTATAGGATGGGAAAAATATGATTTATTCCAAACTCCTTTTTAAAGTACCTAGTTGATGATGAAACGCCGAGTTATCGGTATAAAAATGAAGAAGTGATAAAGGGAGTTGTTTATGGAAAATGCACATTGTGTCCTAGTACCATGACGACCAGCCGATAACCTGTGCGACCACATCTACCCAAATATGGGAACGGGCGTAGTCATATAGTTTGCTCGTGTTAGTACTGGATACCTCATCGACGGAGATGACTCCGTTATGCATGAGGGGATGAGCATGGCGACTCTAACCCCTGACCTGGGTCCCGGCAATCTGAGGGATTGAGGGATTGAAGGGCTTCGTGCTCGCCGGGCAAAACTGCGAGTCCTTACATCTAGGTTCCTCGACGGGGGATCCTGTACTAGGTGTTGAAGGAATGGTGAAATCGTAAGGGCAGGGTCCTATACTAGCATGAGCAAAGGAAAGGCTATGGCCGGTGGCTCAACTTCGCATACACCTTGTATGGCGGGACGTGGCAGACATGATGAGCTACCGGATGGGTGTGGGAAAAGCGTGCTACCTCTGCAGAGGGTAAAAACTATTCGAATAGCCGAGTCCTCGGATATGGACAGTTGGGAGGCTGTACTAGACTATGTGCAAGTTTTACAAAAGGAGGTAATTTTAAAGAAACAAAGGTGTGGCTGAGGTTTCCCAACTATACCAAATGGAGTGGTATGAGTTGTGAAGGAAAAGAGACCATGATGAGTCGTGGTCGGGAAAAAGGAGGAGTTTTGGATTAATAATAAAATTGTGATTCTCTCTAAAGATAGTAGTAAATCTCTTCTTACCTTTTTCAACAAAGATATAGAGATCTTTTTCAGCAAAGATATAGAGATAGAGTAATAACTAAAAGTGCTATAGGAAACAACTTAAAACTGGTGCATACTCAGTAGAGGAGTAGTTTGCGAGTACAATTCCCATTGTACTCATAATGGTTTCGTCCCTGGCTATTGTCTTAGCCAGATTTTAAAGAAGAGCAGCATGAAGAAGGAGACGGAACTGACATCAATGCGAACTAGGGCGCTTCCCAGTCAGTTGCCTGTAGGGTTAAGGCGAATGACTTGGGCTCCACGTTGTTTGGTGATTTCCGCTGCAAGTACCTATTGAAGATTATGACTTCAATCAAGTAAGTATATTCCTTCGGTAATTATGGATGTTCCTTGATTACCAGTTTGATTGTGCTCAGCGACACACTGATCATGGGATCGCTGATGTAGGCACAAGGGTATTTCGGACAGCTAGTCCGGGGTCCCCACAGACACCAAGAAAATCAAGCTCTCAAAGGATGATCCGACAAAGGAGGCTGTCATCGGTGTCGGCCTCAATGACAAATAGGAAGGCGAGCTCGTCAAGCTTCTCCGTGAGAACCGGGATATCTTTGCTTGGTCACCATCTGACATGCCAGATGTCCCGAGGAAACTTGCCGAGCACTCATTAAAAGTCAACAAGGATGCTAAGTTGGTCAAACAAGGCCTCCGACGGCTCGGAACTGAGAAGCGCAAGGCGGTTGGAAAGGAGATCCTAAGGCTCACTGCTGCCAAGTTCATCGGTGAAGTTGTCCACACTGATTGGTTGGCAAATCCCGTGCTTGTCCAAAAGAAAAACACATCTGAGCTACGTATGTGCATTGATTTCACTGGCTTGAATAAAGCCTGTCCTAAAGATCCGTTCGCCTTACCGCGTATCGATCAGGTCATTGATTCAACTGCCGGCTCCGAGATGCTATGTTTTCTGGACGCTTATTCGGGTTACCATCAGATTAAGATGAAGGAGTCAGATCAAATCAAGACGTCCTTCACCACGCCATATGGCAATTACTGCTATGTCACAATGCCTTTCGGCTTAAAGAACGCCGGTGCTACTTACCAAAGGTGTATGTAGCGGTGTTTGGACAAGCAAATTGGCCGCAATGTTCACGTCTATGTCGACGACATAGCGGTTATGTCGAAGAAGCGCGGCGATCTAATCGCCGATCTGTCGGAAACCTTTGCAAATCTAAGGGAGTACCAGATAAAGCTTAATCCGGCAAAATGCGTCTTCAGAGTACCCGCGGGCAAGCTTCTAGGCTTCATTGTTTCTCAGAGAGGAATTGAAATTAACCCGGAAAAGATAAAGGCGATTCAGAACATCGAGAGGCCGACTTGTCTGAAGGACATACAGCGGCTTACGGGTTCCGCCGCGGCTGTAAGCCGATTCATTAGCCGGCTCGATGAAAAAGCATTGCCATTATACAAGCTACTCAAAAAGTCAGACAATTTTGTTTGGACAGAGGAAGCAGAGGCAGCTTTGGCACATCTGATGTATACATTGACACATGCTCCAATCTTGGCAGCTCCAAAGGAAAAAGAGCCGCTTCTGCCTTACATGTCAGCCACGGATTTCGTGATAAGTGCCGTCATTATAGTTGAACGCTTGGAGGAAGGGAAGCAATGGTCAGATCAGCGCCCTGTCTATTTCATTAGCGAGGTGTTCTCAGATTCGAAGCAGCGCTACCCTCACTACCAGAAGTTAGCCTATGGTTTATTCTTTGCCGCCAGAAAGCTACGACATTACTTCCAGGATCACACAATCACGGGGGTCAGCAAAGCTCCATTGAAGGATATCATCAACAATGCCGACACAACGGGTCGAGTTGCCAAATGGGGCATCGAGTTAGCAGCTTTCGACATTCAGTATAAGCCGAGAACCGCAATCAAATCTCAAGTTCTTGCCGACTTTGTTGCAGATTGGAAAGAGGCAATGGAGAGCACTCCTTTGCCGGATTCTCAATACTGGATAATGCACTTTGATGGCTCAAAGATGAAGGAAGGCTCGGGGGCTGGAGTAGTGCTAAAATCGCCTAAGGGAGATAAGCTCAGTTATGTCCTCCGAATCCACTTCAACGCTACCAACAACGTAACAGAGTATGAGACTCTCCTCCATGGCCTTCATATGTCTAAGGAGTTGGGGGTGAAACGCATCCTCTGCTATGGCGACTCGGATCTTGTTGTACAGCAACTTGATGGATGCTGGGACACGAAAAGTCCCACAATGGCGGAATACAGGAGAACAGTCGACGAATTCGGCAGATGCTTTAGCGGCTTAGAGGTTCGACATATCTCTCGAGATGACAATTAAGCTGCTGACGCCTTGGCCAGAATAGGCTCCAGGCAGAAGGCCGTGCCTCCAGACGTATTTCTCCATCATCTACATAAGCCGTCCATCAAAGGCGGCGACGAAGACTATCCCTTTTCGGCAGAATCAGTTCATGTATGCCTGGTAACCCCAGATTGGACCACGCTATACATGGATTTTCTGATAAATAAAAAAACTGCCGAAGGACGATGAAGTGTTGAGCCGTCAAATTGAGCGCCGAGCGAAGGCGTATACAATTATTGACGGACAACTTTATAAGAAGAGCACATCCGGCATCTTCCAAAGATGCGTTTCTCTAGAAGAAGGGTGGCAAATCCTTGCGGAAATCCACTCCGGCGAATGTGGGCATCACGTGGCGGCAAAGGCGTTGGTCGCTAAAGCGTTCCGGCATGGATTCTTCTGGCTAACGGCTAAGGAGGATGCTATCAACATCGTCAAGACATGTGAAGGATGTCAACGCTATGCAAAGCAGGTTCATTTGCCGACTCAGGAGCTCCGGACGATACCTATAACTATGGCCGTTCATCAAGACATGTGAAGGATGTCAACACTACGCAAAGCAAGGCGTTTGTAGAGTGGACTTCGATTCGGCATACCACATAGCATTATCACTAACAATGGCACAAACTTTGCCATTGGTGAATTATCGAAGTTTTGCAGCCGATCAAAAATCCGACTCGACGTGGCTTCGGTGGCACACCCGCAATCCAATGGACAGGTAGAGCACTCCAACGGCATTATTCTGCAAGGTATTAAGCCGAGGCTTGAAACCCCATTGCATCGAGCAGCTGGCACTTGGGTTGATGAATTGCCAGTGGTCTTATGGAGTATTCATACTACCACTAATAGATCGACCGGCTTCACCCCTTTCTTCCTTGTTTATGGTGCAGAAGCGGTACTCCCAACCGACATGATCCACGATTCGCCTCGAGTCGCAGCCTACGTCGAAGAAGACGCAGAAGAAGCACGTCAAGACAGCTTAGACATCCTCGAAAAAGAAAGAGAGCTGGCTCTCCAACGATCCGCCATCTATCAGCAAGATCTGCATCGCTATCAAAGCCGTAGAGTGCGGAATCGGTCTTTTCGAGAAGGCGACTTAGTGCTTCGACTTGTGCAAAGCCGGCAGCACAAATTATCCCCTCCATGGGACGGACTTTTCGTTATCAGCAAAGTTCTGAAAAACGGGTCATATTATCTCCTCGACTTAAGGGATTCAAAGAAAGATCCCAGGAAGAAAGGTCGCAAGAGGAAAAGGCATGTAGATGACGACTTAGATGAGACGAAACGTCCGTGGAATATCGCTCAGCTACATCCGTTTTACACTTAGCAAATTCTATTGTAACCATGTCAATGTGATCATGAAATAAAAATTGGCTTCTCTCATGTTAAATTCAAGAATCTGTACCATCCTTTATTTTCCAATGATCTTATTTTTATCATCTGTTTACCCGAAATTGCGTGTTGCTTGTTGGTAAACTGTCTTTCATGTTGAATCCGCCTTAAGGTGATGAAAAAACAACGTTTTGCCAAATTAATGTTTGTCTGCTAGCTTTTTGCGCCGGGTTGCTTCAAAGCGTTTCGGCACCGAAAGGCGGCACTTGTTCTGGGTCTAAACAGATTGGTCACTACGTACCCTATTACTCAGCAAGTTTGCTTCGCAATAGGTTTGCCAGCGCTTAAAGGCTAAGGTGTCAAGGCCAGAATAAACTGAGGCATAAATATTGCAAGTTTGCAAATAAAAAAGCTGATTACATACAGCAAAAAACTTAGTTGTTTCTAGACATATAAATTGTTTGGACGGCTTTACATCTTGCAAATTACATTTGCAGGGATGGCCGGCTCAAGGAGCAAGTTCGGCTCATGTAGATTTGTCCGCCTCCTCCCCTTCATCATCAGATTGGGTGGGAGTTGGCGGACACGGCACCTCCTTGAAGAATGTGGTAAGGGAAACCATGTTGGCGATCTTGCTGGCATAACCGAAGACGGAGTGCAAGATTTTCTTCCGGTCTTGGGTGTCCAGCGGAGAGCCATCCTCTTTCTCAAGAGGAAAGCCGGATGCAACACGCCAAGCTTCCGCCTCCGGGTAATGTGCCATCATTAGGCCCAAAATTGTCTTGACACCTCCACGAGCGCTAGCTGGATCGAAGCCGTTCTTCAAAGGACGACGTTGCTTCGTCCAGTTCAGTTGCCAAGCCTCCAAGGTCCGTCAATGGCTCGGGGTTGCTGGGAAAGAATTTCTCGTCAAGCTTCTTTCCTGAAGAAAGGATCTTCAGGAGGAGTTCCCCTACTTCCAAAATCCGGTCAAGCCGGTTTTCCGCTGTCAGCTCATGGCCATAACCCGCCGAAGCTGCAAAAGGCGAAGTTTAGTTATAAATGGCTAAGACAGAAAGCAGTGAATTTGAGTTTTTTTAATAAAACTTACTCAGAAGCTGATTGTCGTTAGCTAATGACTCATTGAGGCGCTTGTCAAGCCGATCCTGGACATCACGAAGGGCATCTTTGTGATTTTTCCTCTCCGTTTCAAGGGCTTGTTCGGCTTGAGTGAGGCTTCTCTTAGCCGTCTCTAGCTCGACCGTCATCATCTCATTAAGCTTTTTCAGCTCAATGTTTTCAGTACGGAGCCGGTCGATGCTGCCTGCGCTCTCGGCAAACTGCTTGGCTTTGATGATGGCATCTGCAAGACAAAATGTCAGCAGTATAAAAATAATCCTATCATACAAAGTTAAGTTTTCGGCATTCGTACCTTGGTACTGGATGCGATCCGCCTCGAAGCCGACGATGATGGCATCCTTGTTTGCCAGCTCCATTTTTAGCCGACGCATCTCCTGATTTCGCACACCCAAAAAGTTGATCGTTTCAGCACCAATTTTGCGATGGATCTGCGTAAGGAGGTGCTAAAAGCCTAAAGCTATATTGAAGAGCAAGACTGGCTACAGGATGACATTTCATCGCTAGGGGGCTAAACATATGCATACACATTATCTCGGACCACTATGTCGGCTAGTTTGTAAAACTTAACCCGGCATAGTGCTCGGGGGCTACTAGGGAAGTCATTTACCTGGTAGTGTTCGCGGAGAAGCGTCATGCCGGCTTCGAAGCTTTCAGCAAAGTAGTTCTGCTGATCTTCAAGGATCTCTATGACATCAAAGGTGTCATAGGCCTTGGTCTGGTCCGGCTCATCATCCCGGACAGTTGTTCCTTTCTTCCGAGGAAGCCGAGGTGCACGCATGAACCGGCTCATGAACTCTGGCTTGATGCGCCCCTCGTCATCGAAGGCCTCCGCCTTAATCGGAGGAAAGTTTGGGGCATCATTAGCCAGAGCTTTAGCCCTTGGTGGAGAGGAAGATTCTGCCACCTTCCCCGTCATCTCCGTCCATTGGGTCGGAGGTATAATCCCGGCTCTCCCGAGAGTTGGACCTCCCGCCATGGTTCGGGTGGGGTTCTCCCCCACCGGAGTTGGCTTCGAAGCCGAAGGAGTTGGGGGAGGAATGGCTGGAGAGGCTTTCTTCCGTGTGGCACACACCTTTTGCTTTAAGGTTGCGCCTTTCTTTATCCTGCAGTGGCGAAGGAGTAAGGATGCAAAGATCCGGCAATATTGTAGAGCAAGGAAGAGATGTGTTAAGCCGACTTATTTCTTGCTAGGGATGTTGAGACCAGCGAGGACGTCTGTAACATCCCAAAAGTAATCCCCTCTAACCTTCCAATTTTGTTTTCAATTATTGCTTCATCATGACAAGGTACGAATGTAGCAACTTTTAGTCCTTTGCATCTGGCTTTTTTATACCGCTGACATTTTGTCTGTCACAGACGCCATCATGAAGGCCAAAGAGTTCGCCGACAATGTGGGCAACATCGACCGGCTCTGCCACGAGAACATTGAGCTTAATAAGCTAAATCAATCAATGTCGGCGGAGCTCAAGACGGTTAAGGAGAGCTTGGCCAAAGCCGAACAGGCCTTGGAGACGGAGAAGTAGAACAAGATCGACGCTCTCCGTGAAGTCCAAGACCGGCTTGATAAACGGCTTGACGAGTCGGAGGCCATTGACTCCCAGCTTGTGAGTAAGTCTTACTTAAAAGACCTTGTACTCATTATTTTCGCCAAAGGCAATGTAATTGTTTTTAACCTTTTCTTCACTTTGCCAGCTCCATCGGGTTACGGCCACGAGATATCAGCGGATAACAGGCTTGAGCGAATCTTGGAAGTGGGAGAGCTTCTCCCAAGGATCCTGTCTTCCGGCAGGGCCTTTGTCAAGAAGTTCTTTTCCGGCAACCCTGAGCTGTTAGCCAACCTCACAAGCCTGCCAGATGAGCTAGATGAAGCAACATCGACCTTTGACGAATGGCTTCGATCCAGCATCCTGGGAGGTGCGAAGACGGCTCTCAGCCTAATGATGGCGCATTACCCGGAGGCAGAAGCTTGGCGCGTTGCATCTGACTTTCCTCTTGAGAAACAGGATGGCACTCCTCTGGAAGAGAAGGACCGGAAGGCTATTCTCCACTCCGTTTCGGGATATGCCAGCAAGGTTGCAAAGATGGTCTCTGTCACCACAATCTTCAAGGAAGTATCGTGCCCGCCGACTCCCGTTCAGTCTGATGACGAAGGCGAAGAGGCGGATAAAACTGCTTGAGCCGAATTTGCTCTTTGAGCCGGCCTACCTATAGAAAAAATGTAATTATGATGTTAAGCCGTCCCAAAAAGTCTTTTGCTGATCTTTGAATATTTAAGTCAGCTTTTGAGATGCAATTTGCAAATTTTTATGCCATCAGTTTTCTAGCTTTGACACCTTAAATTTTAAGCGCTGGCAAACCTATTGCAGAATGACTTGCTGAGCAATAGGGTATTAAGAAACCAAACTGTTTAAACCCAGAACAAGCGCCGCCTTTCGGTGCCGAAACGCTTTGAAGTAACCCGGCGCAAGAAGCTATCGGAGGAACACCTTTAGGAAAAAACATTGTTTTTCATCGCCTTAAGACAGATTAAACAGAAAAAAAATTACCAACGAGCAACACAGGCAATTTCGAGTAAACACTATAAAGCAATAAGATCATGGGGAAATAAAGATGGTACAGATTCTCGAATTGCACGTGAGAGGAACCAATTTTTATTTCATGATCACATTGACATGGTTACAATAGAATTTGCTAAGTGTAAAAGGGACGTAGCTGAGCGATATTCCAGGGACGTTTCGTCTCATCTAAGTCGTCATCTACAAGCCGTTTCCTCTTGCGACCTTTCTTCCTGGGATCTTTCTTTGAGTCCCTTAAGTCGAGGAGATAGTATGACCCGTTTTTAGTGCTTTGCTGATAATGAAAGGTCCTTCCCATGGGGGGATAACTTGTGCTGCCGGCTTTGTGCAAGCCGAAGTACTAAGTCGCCTTCTCGAAAAGATCGATTCCGCACTCTACGGCTTTGATAGCGATGTAGATCTTGCTGATAGATGGCGGATCGTTGGAGAGCGAGCCCTCTTTCTTCTTCGAGGATATCTAAGCCGTCTTGACGTGCTTCTTCTGCGTCTTCTTCGACGTAGGTTGCGGACTCGAGGCGAATCGTGGATCATGTCGGTTGGCAATACTGCTTCTGCTCCGTAGACAAGGAAGAACGGGGTGAAGCCGGTTGATCTATTTGTGGTAGTACGGATACTCCATAAGACGGTCGGCAATTCTTGCAGAATAATGCCGTTAGTGCGCTCTACCTGTCCATTGGATTGCGGATATGCTACCGATGCCACGTCGAGTCGGATTTTCGACCGGCTGCAATACTTTGACAGCTCACCGACGGAAAAATTTGTGCATTGTCATTGATAATGCTATGTGGTATGCCAAACCGGGTTGTTATCTCGACGATGAACTTGGTAGCTGTAGCTCTGTCCGCGGAAAAATTTGTGCCATTGTCATTGATAATGCTATGTTTTTTGATTGGCTTTGCCTCCACCCACTTTGTGAATTTGTCGACCGCCACCAGCAGATGAGTTAAGCCTCCTCTTGTGGTCTTGAAAGGTCCCACCATGTCGAGCCCCCAGACCACGAATGACCAGGTTATAGGGATCGTCCGGAGCTCCTGCGCCGACAAATGAGCCTGCTTGGCATAGCGTTGACAACCGTTACAAGTTTTAACGATGTTGGCAGCATCCTCCTTAGCCATCAGCTAGAAAAAACCGTGCCGAAATGCCTTGGCGACCAGTGCTTTTGCCGCCACGTGATGTCCACACTCGCCGGAGTGGATTTCCTGGAGGATTTGTGATCCTTCCTCTGGGGAGACGCATCGTTGAAAGATGCCAGATGTGCTTCATTTGTAAAGCTGTCCGTCAATGATCATATATGCCTTTGTTCGTCGCTCGATTTGACGGCTCAAAACTTCATCGTCCTTTGGCAACTCTTTGTTCACCAGGAAATTGATGTATGGCATAGTCCAATCTGGGGTTACCAAGCAGACATGGACTGATTCTGCTGACAAGGGGTAGTCTTCGTCGCCGCCTTTAATGGATGGCTTATGCAGATGATGGTGAAATACATCTGGAGGCACCTCCTCCAGCTTTGAGCCTATCCTGGCCAATGCGTCGGCAGCGTCATTGTCGTCTCGAGAAATATGTCGGACCTCTAGGCTGGCAAAACATCTGCCGAATTCATTGACTATTCGTCTGTATTCCGCCATTGTAGGACTCTTCGTGTCCCAGGTTCCGTCAAGTTGCTGGACAACAAGATTCGAGTCGCCATAACAGAGAATGCATTTTACTCCCAACTCCTTAGCCATATGAAGACCATGGAGTAGAGCCTCATACTCTGCCA
The DNA here is from genome assembly GCA_012064385.1 of Puccinellia tenuiflora. Classification (NCBI taxonomy): domain Eukaryota; kingdom Viridiplantae; phylum Streptophyta; class Magnoliopsida; order Poales; family Poaceae; genus Puccinellia; species Puccinellia tenuiflora. The sequence continues at coordinate 1,232,481 of QRDG01000747.1, forward strand.
CGTTGTTGGTAGCGTTGAAGTGAATCTGCAAGACATAGCTGAGTTTGTCGCCTTTAGGCGACTTTAACACCACGCCAGCCCTCGAGCCTTCTTTCATCTTGGAGCCGTCAAAGTGCATTATCCAGTACTGAGAATCCGGCAAAGGTGTGCTTTTCATCGCTTCTGTCCAGTCTGCGACAAATTCGGCTAAGACTTGAGATTTGATAGCGGTTCTCGGCTTGTACTGGATGTCAAAGGCTGCTAACTCGATGCCCCATTTGGCGACTCGGCCCGTTGCGTCGGTATTGTTGATGATATCCTTCAATGGAGCTTTACTGACCACCCTGATTGTGTGATCGTGAAAATAATGCCGCAGCTTCCTGGCGGCAAAGAACACGCCGTAAGCTAACTTCTGGTAGTGTTGCTTTGAGTCTGAAAAGACCTCGCTAATGAAATAGACGGGGCGTTGATCCGGCCATTGATTTCCTTCCTCCAGGCGCTCAACTACAATGACGACACTTATTACAAAATTGGTGGCCGACATGTAGAGAAGAGCGGTTCCTTCTCCTTTGGAGCCGCCAGGATTGGAGCATGTGTTAATGTATACTTCAGCTGTGCCAAGGCTGCCTCCACCTCCTCTGTCCAAACAAAATTGTCTGACTATTTGAGCAGCTTGTATAGAGGCAGTGCTTTGTCACCAAGCCGGCTAATGAATCGGCTAACAGCTGCGGCGGAACCCGTAAGCCGCTGTATGTCCTTAAGACAAGTCGGCCTCTCGATGTTTTGAATCGCCTTTATCTTTTCTGGGTTAACTTCAATTCCCCTTTGGGAAACCATGAAGCCCAGAAGCTTGCCTACGGGAACTCCGAAGACGCGTTTTGCCGGATTAAGCTTCATCTGGTACTCCCTTAGATTTGCAAAGGTTTCCGACAGATCGGCGATGAGATCGCCTCGCTTCTTCGACATGACTGCAATGTCGTCGACATAGACGTGAACATTGCGGCCAATCTGCTTGTCTAAACAACGCTACATACACCTTTGGTAAGTAGCATCGGCATTTTTCAAGCCGAAAGGCATTGTGACATAGCAGTAATTGCCATATGGCGTGGTGAAGGACGTCTTGATTTGATCTGGTTCCTTCATTTTTATCTGATGGTAACCCGAATAAGCATCCAGAAAACACAGTAACTCGGAGCCGACAGTTGAATCAATGACCTGATCGATAAGCGGTAAAGCGAATGGATCTTTAGGACAGGCTTTGTTTAAGCCGGTGAAATCAATGCACATGCGAAGCTCGGAGGTGTTTTTCTTTGGGACGAGGACGGGATTTGCCAACCAATCAGTGTGGACGACTTCTCGGATGAACTTGGCGGTGGTGAGCCTTAGGATCTCCTTTCCTACCGCTTTGCGCTTCTCTGTTCCGAGCCGCCAGAGACCTTGCTTAACTGGCTTAGCATCTTTGCTGACCATCAAGGAGTGCTCGGCAAGTTTCCTCGGGACACCTGGCATGTCGGAAGGCGACCAGGCAAAGATATCCCAATTCTCACGGAGAAACTTGATGAGCTCGCTTCCCTATTTTTCGTCGAGGCCGGCACCAATGATGGCCTCCTTTGTTGGGTCGTCTTTTGTGAGCTTGACTTTCTTGGTGTTATCCTTTGGCTTAAAACTCGAGTCGACTTTAGAGGACGACTTTTCTGTTGCCGGCATCTCATTAGGAGCCATTGTTTTCTTGATGTCTTCCAGTTCTTCTCTGGAGATTTCTTGTTCAGCATGGACGGCATTAGCAGCTTCGCACTCCTTTGGCTTTTTGAAGTCCCCCTGAACTATGATGATCCCATTGGGCCCCGGCATTTTAAGCTTGCTATAAATGTAGCATGGCCGAGCCATAAATTTGGCGAAAGCCGGACGCCCGAAGATTGCGTGGTACGCGCTTTTGAAAGGAACCACCTCAAAAGAGACGTCCTCTGTCCGGAAGTTATCTGTGCCACCAAAGGTAACCTTTAGGGTGATCCTTCCCATCGAAGAGGCTTGTCGTCCCGGCACAATCCCATGAAACTTCACATTGCTGTGGCTGAGTTGTGACTCGGAGAGGCGCATCCTTCTTAATGTCGCGATGTAGAGTATATTGATGCTACTTCCTCCGTCCATGAGCACCATTGTCAACTTGTATTTGTCGACTATAGGGCTAACAACAAGGGCGTAAGTGTGCGTAGCTGATGACCCACAAGTATAGGGGATCTATCATAGTCCTTTCGATAAGTAAGAGTGTCGAACCCAATGAGGAGCAGAAGGTGTTGACAAGTGGTTTTCAGCAAGGTTTCACTGCAAGCACTAAAAGAGAAATGTTTTTGGATTTTTGATTTAATGAACAAATAAAGAACAAGTAAATAAAAGAGTGATACGATAATTGCACCAAATAGCCCAATCCTTTTAAGCTCAAACGACAGGCCGGTTGTGTTACTTATGAAGATTAAAATGTTCTCGAGGACACATGGGAGTTTCTGCCTAGCCAGTTTCATTGCATGCCGGTGATTAACCTTCAATGTTTTGATAAAGTGCTATGTGGGTGGATCTATGCTAATGCACCGCCCTTACTTGGACAAATACATACTTGTGATTAAACCCCTTGCAATAATCCGCAACTACAAGAAAGTAATTAAGATAAAAACCTAACCACATCCTTAAACTCCGAGACCCTACACTCCCTAGTGCACCAGTTCACAAATCGAGGTTTAGGTTTCTGTCACTCCTGCAACCCTACCATAAGCAAACTAAATACACTATGCGTTCCCCTAGGCCCTTTAAAAGGTAAAGTATCATGTAGTCGACGTTCACACGATACCACTAGAGAAATAACACCACAACATAAATCAAACCATTAAATATTACTCAACATTATGCAATTACTAGCAACTAGGCTTTCCCCATGTCCTAAAGAACCAAAGAACTACTCACAAGAAATCATATAGATCATGATCAGAGGTGATATGAATAAGGGCAACAATCTGATTATAATGATAATTCACCGATAAAACTCTCAAACATCAACTACAAGTGGTAATCAACGCCCGGGATACGATTCCGGTGAACTAATAGCAACACAATGATAATTGTTACAGCGAGATGAGATGGGATGATGACAGGTGATGATGGTGCTGATGGTGGAGATGATGTTGATGATGATCCCGATGATGCTTGGCGTGATGGCGATGACGATGGCGATGATTCCCCCCCCCTCTGGGAGGGAAATTCCCCGGTAGATTTCTCCCCCTCAGTGGTAATCAATTCACATTCTATGCCCTACAACTGTTCTTTGAGGAATGAGTTCATTATTATCATTAGCAACAACAGTCATGTCTCCTTTTTTGGGAACATAGTGAACAGTACTAACCCATTTACTATCAGCAATAGGATAGATTATACCTGCATCGAGAAGCTTGAGTATCTCATTCCTTACCACATCCTTCATTTTTGGATTCAATCTTCGTTGATGAATAATTGCATGTTGACAAATAGATGGAGAAATCCCCTGAAGATCATCAAGAGTATATCCCAATGCAGCTTGATGTTTCCTAAGGACCTCCAACAATCGCTCCTCCTCTTTCACTGAAAGGTTAGAATTGATAATAACAGGATATATTTTATTCTCATCCAAATATGTATATTTGAGAGTGTCTGGAAGAGCTTTAAATTCAAGAACGGGATCTCCCTTTGGAGGTGCCTGGGTCTCCAGAGACTCCACAGGTAGATCATGCTTTAGAATAGCCGGCTGTTTGAAGAAGACTTCATCAATTTCCTCTCTTTCCTGCATAAACATATCATTCTCGTGTTCCTCCATATATTGCTGCAAAGGATCATCACGAGGCATGACAATAGAAGCAATTCTTTCAATAATAAGATCCTCATTCGGTAATTCTTTATCATAACGATGTCTAGCAAATTTGGAAAAATTAAATTCATACGGTTCTCCAGCGAATTGAACAGATACATTTTCTTTCTTAAAATCTATAATAGCACTACAAGTATTTAAGAAAGGTCTACCAAATAAGATAGGACAAAATTTATCTTTAACCGACCCCAAGACAAGGAAATCAGTTGGATATTTTATCTTACCACATAAAACTTCAACGTCTCTGACAATTCCCACCGGGTGGATGACATCTCTATTAGCCAATTTAATCTCCAAATCAATATCTTCAAGCTCACATGGTGCAATTTTGCGCATTATTTCTTGATAAAGTGTATAAGGAATAGCACTTGCACTTGCACCCATATCACATAATCCATAATAGCAATGATCACCTATCTTGACAGAGACCACAGGAGTACCAACAACTTTTGCACTTTTATCCTGTCTAACAATGTTAGTAGTAGCTTCAAAAAAAAAATAGAACTTCCATCGACGTTCTCAGTTACCAGATCTTTAACCAAATATACTGGAGAGGCAATTTCAAGTTGTTCATCAGGTTCATAAACTTTCCTTTCACTTTTATTAACCACACTAGCCACGATTGAGTGTTCTTTAATTTTTATAGGAAAGGGTGGTTTTTCAAAGTAAACAGCAGGTAAAACAGATTCAACTGTCTGGACAGGCACATCATCACTAGCAAGCACATCCATTTTACAAACATCTTTAAATGGTTCATGATACTTATCCCACTTTTCTTTTGGAATATTAATATGGTCAGCAAAGGATTTACAAAGATCAACAACAATTTGAGAATCGAGCCCAAACTTAGCACTAAGCATATTAAAACGTTCAGTTTCCATGAAAGATTTAATGCAGTCATACTCATAATTTATACCTGATTCTTTACCTTTGTCGATCTCCCAATCTTCCGCATTGCGATAAATCCTTTCAATTAAATCCCATTTAGCATTAACTTCTTTGTTTGTAAAGGATCCAAGAGAAGAGGCATCAAGCATATCCTTATCATTGCGAGGCAGCCTCGCATAGAAATTGTTAACAATTATATCATTAGGAAGCTTATGATTGGGGCATTTAAGCATTCAAGATTTCAACCTCCCCCAAGCTTGAGCGATGCTTTCTCCTTCATGTGGCCAAAAGTTATAAATATAATTTCTATCTTGATGAATTTCATGAAGAGGATAAAATTTAGAATAAAAGAGAGACATAAGCTCTTTCCAATCCATCAAGTGAGAATTATCCAGAAACATATACCAATCCATAGCTTTATCCTTTAGTGATATTGAGAATAATTTCCTCATGATTACCTCTTTTGACATACCTGCAATCTTAAATAGCTCACACAGATCTTTAATATAAAGCAAATGATAACCTGGATGGATGGTTCCATCCCCTGCATAACGGTTACTCATAACATGATCAATAATTCCCATGGGTATTTTAAATGGATCAATTTCAGAGAGCGGAGGACTCTTATCCACCACAGGTGCGGTGGCAGAGTCACTTCCAAACAGCATAGTAAGTGAAGAGTGCTCCATAACGAAGCAAAGTAACAAGCAAAATAAAAATAGCACTTACAATAAAAGAGTTTCTTACCAATTCCACTTACCAATAGCGCTACACTCCCCGGCAACGGCGCCAGAAAAGAGTCTTGATGACCCACAAGTATAGGGGATCTATCATAGTCCTTTCGATAAGTAAGAGTGTCGAACCCAACGAGGAGCAGAAGGTGTTGACAAGTTGTTTTCAGCAAGGTTTCACTGCAAGCACTAAAAGAGAAATTTTTTGGATTTTTGATTTAATGAACAAATAAAGAACAAGTAAATAAAAGAGTGCTACGATAATTGCAGCAAATAGCCCAATACTTTTAAGCTCAAAGGACAGGCCGGTTGTGTTACTTATGAAGATTAAAACGTTCTCGAGGACACATGGGAGTTTCTGCCTAGCCAGTTTCATTGCATGCCGGTGATTAACCTTCAATGTTTTGATAAAGTGCTATGTGGGTGTACCTATGCTAATGCACCACCCTTACTTGGACAAATACATACTTGTGATTAAACCCCTTGCAAGCATCCGCAACTACAAGAAAGTAATTAAGATAAAAACCTAACCACAACCTTAAACTCCGAGACCCTACACTCCCTGGTGCACCAGTTCACAAATTGGGGTTTAGGTTTCTGTCACTCCTACAACCCTACCATAAGCAAACTAAATACACTATACATTCCCCTAGGCCCTTTGACAAGTGAAGTATCATGTAGTCGACGTTCACACGATACCACTAGAGGAATAACACCACAACATAAATCAAAACATTAAATATTACTCAACATTATGCAATTACCAGCAACTAGGCTTTCCCCATGTCCTCAAGAACCAAACGAACTACTCACAAGACATCATATAGATCATGATCAGAGGTGATATGAATAAGGGCAACAATCTGATTGTAATGATAATTCACCGATAAAACTCTCAAACATCAACAACAAGTGGTAATCAACTCCCGGGATACGATTCCGATGAACTAATAGCAACACAATGATAATTGTTACAGCGAGATGAGATGGGATGACGGCGGTGATGATGGTGCTGATGGTGGAGATGATGTTGATGATGATCCCGATGATGCTTGGCATGATGGCGATGACGATGGCGGCGATCCCCCCCTCAGGAGGGAAATTCCTCGGCAGATTTCTCCCTACCGGAGCCCTTCTTCTCTCTGTCTGGTTTCCGCCTCGTGGAGGCGGCGGAAAAATTCCTCGTTGATGCCCCCGATGTTTTTAGGTCAGGGGTGAGTAATACGCCGAAGGGGAGCCGGAGGGGGGCCACAGGGGCCAGGGGCGGGCCCCTACCGCGGCCAAGGGTGGGCCCGCGGGTGCAGGCCGCCCCTGCCCCCTGGAGCTCCACTTCGTGCCCCCTTTCGGCTCCGTGACTTGTTCTTCAAAATATTGACTTCATAATTTTTCTGAAATTTCCTGAGCTTCCTACGTCAGGTATCTTGACAGGTACTTTTTCAGCTGATTTCCGGCTCCGGCAGATCCATCCCCAATAATTGCCAAACATGCAAAATAAGACAAAATAACATCAGTATTGCATCATAATATGAAATATATCAATGAATGAAGATAAATTATAATGTAAAATAGTGATGCAAAATGGACGTATCAGTAGATGGGACTCTATCCGGGTGATCGCTACGGTCCCAAGTGATGGGAGTGTCGGACCAATCCAAAAATTGCAGTATTGCAGGTACCATGTCATTAAGCTCTTGCCAAGCCGCCTTTTCCTTGAGAGACGAGTCAGTCACTAGGTTGACAATGAGACTTTCAGTGTGCTTGGGGAACTTTCTGCCTTTTCCATCTTTGGAGGTCGCGTCGTCAGACTCTGAGGCAGCGTCATCCTTCTCTTTGCCGTCCTTCCGAGACTTGCACTTGTTTCTTGACTTACCGGCTTTGGGGTCCTTGGCGATGTCCCGATTGATGTGACATTGCTGGATCGTGTGGGAACTCATCCCGTTCGGCCTCAGATGATGAACATAGGGATTATTTTTTATGTCCTCGTAGTTCACCTTTGCCGGACGAGTAGGTCGGTTGTTTGCCGGTTTTTTATCCTGCCACTTTCCGCTACTTGAGCCGCCTTTTCCAAAGGTGGCAGCGACTTCGTGTGAGGGGCCGGCTTGGTCTTCAACCTTTTTCTTCCCGGATTCACGTCGGCGGGACTCGGCATCTTCCCTATTGTCATCATCGGCGGCAGCATATTTGTTTGCACAGGCCAGTAAGCCGCCCAAAGTTTCCGACTCATCACTGTGTAGATCATGAAGCGGAAAGTCGTACCCTTCCTTAGAGATTGCTTGAAGGCATGAATTGCCTGCGTTTCTGAGACGCCTTCGCATGCATTTTTGATTTCGCTCCATCGTGAAACGAATTCTCGGCTGGACTCGTTCTTCTGCTGTACACACCGTTGTAAGTCGAATATCGACTTGGGGCATTTATACGTACCCTGGAAGTGCTGGATAAAAACGCGCTTCATGTCACTCCAGGTATGAACAGTCCTTTCCGGCAAGCCTTCAAGCCACATGTGTGCCGTCCCGGTTAACATCAGGAGCAAAAAGCATATTGCGGAGTCGGCACTGCCTTCGTAGATATCGCAAGCACTCACATAATCTGAAAGCCATGTCTCAGGATATGCTGTGCCGCTGTACTTCTCCACCATCATTGTGATGTTAGACAAAGTCGGCGGTAGGATTTTTTCTCTGATTGCTCTGCCAAAACACTTGGGACCGAGGTACTGGGCATCTCTGGCCGACTTCCTCTCCTCAATTAGGATTCGAACATCATGAACTGTAGGCGGCTTGTCATTTATTGACTTACATCGCCTTGGATCATCCCCATGATGGCTTTGGCTCATCCGACTTGCGTTATGTGGTGGGCTTGGAGACCTTTGGCGTCATGGAGGGGGTACATATTTGGAGGGGTTATCTTCCTCTCTGCACGATGGAGGTGGCGGTGGAGGTGGTATATTGTCTCTGTTGCCCCCCCCCCCCTTCAAGGCGGGTTCTCTCTTTCCCGTCGTCGTTCTTGACGAGGTGGTTCCGCCTTTTCCTTGCAAGGATCCTCCTTTTGTTCCCGGCTTTGATGTCCGTCATATTTGTTGCCGGCTTCGCGATGATGAGATGAACCTGTCTGAGACTCGGCACCATTGTTACGTGGTTGCTTGTCCTTTGGGTTCTTGTCGCCGCCTTTCTTGTGGCTGCTTGAGCCGGCTGGATCATCGTCTGGGTCCTATGGTGCAGCAGCCATCGCCTTTTTCGCCGTTGAGTTGCAAAGACGAGAGTCATCAAATAGCTTTCCCGACTTAATTTGTGAGTTGTTTTGCTGCTGCTGCGCTACCTCCAATAGGTAAGCCGAGTAATTGATGCGAGCGTCGTGGTCCAACGATTTGTCGAACATGACCTCCTGGGCTGCCTCCATGTTCTTGGCTGGGGTGTTAAGGTAACACAAGTTGGTCACCGGATCACGTCAGTGGTGGTACCTTCTCCAGACTGAATTCACATGGTCGGCTTCCCACTTGTTACGGAAATCCAGCTTTTTGTGCAGATTTTTATCACGAGGTGGACGGAAAACATCGTCGACCCCTTTTTGCCTTTGCTTCCGGATGAACTCCGTTTCCTTATTAGTGAGATCTAGTTCGTGCTCCGTGACTTTGGCCGCCTGTTCTTCCAGCTAGAAGCGATGCTTCTCCATGTCGGCCAGCGATGCGTCGGGAGGAAGTGCAGTTAGCAGTTCCTGCATGTTTGCCATCCTTTCTTCGTGCTCCTTCTCTATCGCTGCTCCGAGTTTAGCAGTAATGTAGTTACCATTAGCCGGTAAGTTACTGGCTCCCTTCTTTGGAGCAAGTGGTGGGATGAAATCCACCTTTTGCTTTTCGGCTTCCGGTGTTGTTTCTTCACCATTGGCGGGTTTCGGGGCGGTGGGGTCTCCTTTCTGATCGAAGACGACATCACCCATTAAAACCTCGACTGTGCGTCCTAAGCAAGATGCAACTTTCCGACTAAAGTCGTCGGATTGTCCTTCAGATTCAAGGTCCTGCTCCATAGGAGCAGTGTCCCCTGATCCGGCTTCTGAATCAGCCCCGGCCTGCAAAGCAGGGAGGATAGACTCAGGATCAATCATCGACTCGGTTGAGCCGGATTCTCCTAGGATGCCGACGAAGTGGAATTCCGGCATCGTCATAGTAGAGCTTGCGTCGTCTTCAGAGTCTTCATCATCAGCGTCGAAAACTAGATCAAGATCGGCAATCTCATCTGAGTCCATATCCGATCCGTCTTCGAAGTTGCTAGGGTGGGTGGTGGGCATGCTTGAGGTGAAGCCGAGATCGTCCAAAGCCTTGACAGTGAAGCCGACGAAGATGTCGATGCCGCCGATAGAGACCGTGGACCAGCCGGCGGGATCCTCCTTTGCCGGCGTCCAGAAGCCGTCGTTGAGGACGTGGCCAGCTCCAGTCTCGTCGAAGTAGCTGACCAAGCCGACCGCGATGGTGTCGCTGATGCCGCCAGTAGATCCTGCCCGGAACGTAACCCCGGACATCTCATGCCCCACGGTGGGCGCCAACTATCGTGGTATTGTCGAATCTGGCCGGGACAGGGGTGCCATCCGGCTAGGTAGAGAGGTGGGTGTAGGAGATGTAGGTAATTCCGGTGATGGGATGAGCACGAGTGTACCCAGCTTCGGATCTCGCAATGGTGGCGAAACCCTACGTGCTGCTATAATTCACTATAAGGCAACAAGAGCCGATTACAATGAAAGTTAAAGCGCGCCCTGAGGCGTCCCTTAGGTCGGCTTATAAAGGCGTCCGGACCTAGGGCTTGCAGGAAGAAACCTAACCGACTAAGTTACAGAGTTCTACTCTAATCCGGCTTGGGCCTTGCCTTGGGAGCTAAGTCGACTACAATGCAGGCCGCCTTTTGGAACCTTCCCTTACCCGGATGGGCTTCCTGCGCTTCATCGTACTGGGTCGCCCGGTAAGCCGGATTCGGCTTACCACCACTATGGGCCACCCTGGTACGCTGGCTTTTAGTCACTTCGGTGATGATACCTGTTCGGCATATCCCCAACAAGGATGAATGTTATATTCCTATGGATTCTCTTGAAATATCCTTTTTTGAGGGAATGGATGCTTGCTACACTTATGACCACGATTCCCCTATTAAACATCACCCAAAACACAACCAAACCAAAAAGAAACAGAAGGTAGAAATAAAATGGGATATGGATGTTTATGATGACTTATGTTATGAAGTTTATGATGGTCCTGTGTTACTTGATGATATTGATTATAATACTACTAGAAATTATTATGAGAGAGGTAAATATGTTAATATGATTTCTATCATTATGAAAGTTTTGAGGTTGCTCTTGTTCTACTTTTATATGCTGGTTGCTTTATGCCTCAATGATTTTTATAAGAAAAAGTTTTCTCTCTTTATGTTGGAAGTTTTATTTTACCTTCCTATGCTTGTCACTATGTTCTTCATGGATTTATTTGTTTGCAAAATATCAATGCATAGGAAGGTGGTTAGGCTTAAATTTGTTCGATATTTGCTTCTTGATGATCTCTTTTGTTTCAACTCTTATTCTTATGTGAGCATCATTAAAATTATTGCGCCCAGCTAAAAGGCGTTACAAAAAAGTGTTTTTGGTTTCTTTGAGTTTTGGGTGATGTTACTTCTTTAACAACTCCCTTGTATCTTTTTCTTTTGGTTTTTGGTGCAAAGAATAGCCTCTAAAGAGAGGATGACTAATCGGTGAGTTTGCTGCCCAGAAACAGATTTCTGTTCTTTACTGTTCGAAAATCCAAAAAATCATAGTACGTCGGCTGAAATTTTTTGACAGCAAGCATCAGGGTTTTGTCTACCTTTATCTAGTTTTAAGTTTTCTGATTTGATGTCCAGAAGTGTCCCGAAAAAATTCATCTTTACAGTCTGTTCTGTTTTTGACAGATTCTGTCCTTTGTTTTGCATTGCTTCTTTCACGGGAAAAGTGAAGTCCTTTTACAAAGCTGGAGCTTTACTTAGACCTTTGTGACAGTATCTAATGTTGTAAAAAAATAAGTTCATGATATGTGCTTTGGAACTGAAGGAAGATTTTGTTTTTGTGGACTAACCCGTCTAATGAATTTGCCATAAGTTTTGCGTGAAGGAAGTTTTCAAGTATCCAAGTGCGAGGTGATGAAGGAAGATCAAGAAGGGATAAAAGACTAACCTTGGGGAGGCTCCCCATGTAGGCCTGGGCGTTCGGTTAGACCGAACCGATCGGTTCGGTTCCTCAGATTATTAAAAAAATCGGTTTTCAAAAATCCATGACCGATCGGTCATCTCACGAAGTGCTAACCGAGGCTTTGGTGCACCGAAACATTCGGTTCGGTACTCGGTTTAACCGACGGAACTCAATATTGTTTGGTAGCACGCAAGTAAATCAATTAAAGAAAGAAAGTACACGAAATGAATCGTGAGTCCTAATCACTACTAGTACTTGTGAGGATGCGAATTTTCCAAAATTAATCCTAGCGGGGTGCTAAAGTAAAGGAGATAAGTAAAGAGAAGAAGATCTGGTCATCCAAGGGCACACGGACGATAGAAGATGCTAGCTGCCGGGCGGCCGGGATGCCTCCACTGTCGGGCGCCGGCCAAGGACGAGACCTTGATAGAAACGTCTATGGCGGCTAGGTTAGGAATGGGGAATCAAATTTGTCCAGGCATGGTGCTGTAGCTTGTAGGGATAGGTGACAATGCATTTTTCTTTCACGACCCAGTACGAACACGTAGGTTTGCTAGGGTTCACTAGTCAATTGGGCCTGCACGCAATATTTCGGTGTCTCAGGTTAATTCTGTCAGCCGAGTCTGGCAACCGATATTACCGAATTAAATTCGGTTTTTAACAACACAGGACCGAACAGGGCACCAAAATTTCGGACTTCGGTTTATTCGGCGTCGGTCTTGGTTTATTCTATGTCAAGTTTTCGGTCCTCAGTTTATTTGCCCACCCCTATCCCCATGGACCCTCCTCTGAAATATTCAAGAAGTCACAAGCGGCTAAGCTTGGGGATACCCAAGGCATCCCCTTCTTCATCAACAATCATCGGTTTCTCTCATGGTACTATATTTTTATTTCTTTACTCATCATGCACTATTTTTGGAGCGTCAGTTTGTTTTTACTTTCAGTTTGTTTGTGTTTAGTTCTCTGGTCTTTGCAATAATTTGGATCCTTTCATGCTTGTTTGGGCGATACACACGCTCCGCTTTTTCATTATACACTCCCATGCTTCACTTATATTTGTTGAGTGTTTAGCCTTTGTGATTTTTGCTTCAGCTCTTGCTTGTTCAGAGTTGTTAGCTTTTGTAGTTAGGAAGTTTTGCTCTTGTTTCTTCACCATTTTAGTTTTGTTTCAAATAAGTTGATTGGTGTTTGGTGAAAGTGGAAATTATCATGTAGGAAGTGTGAAAAGTGCTGCTTAATCTTGTAGATCATTGTCTTGAATTTTTGATAATTGTCAATTCTTTAGAGATATGAAGTAGATTAATGCTTAAACTTGTGGATCATATAGTAAGAATAGATTAGTAAAGAATTACTGTAAAGTTTTAAAATTGTGGTGCTTGTCATGCTTGGTAGCTCTCAAAGTCTATATATTCTTTTTCCAAAGAGTTGGTTTGGCTAACAAGGTAGACGGTGTGAAGTCCAGTGGTTATGCATGATGTATATCTGTAGTCATTTATTGAACCAAGTTTAGGTTATGTGTTTGCTTGATATCCTGCTAAGCCCAAAATTTTTGTACTGAGAGGGAATACTTCTCGTGCATCCAACTCCCTGAGCCAAATATCTTTGCCATTTGTGTCCACCATACCTACCTACATGTGGTATTTCCCTGCCACTCCAAGTAAAATTTTCATGTGCTATCTTTAAAACTTTTAATGTTCTCCTTTCTGTGCCCCTGTTTTTAAGCTCATGAGGAAGCAGTGGCAAGCTATATCACATTATAGGAAATACATATATATATTAGAGGAAATTCAGGTATATCACATTACTTAGAGCCCGAGATACACATCATGATACATATTACAAGTCATGATACTAAGTCATGACACATTACTTAGTGCCGAATTTTTACACAAGTCATGATACAAAAGTTCATCGTTTCACACAGTACAAATGAAGAGGTCACCGCCTACACTAGGATCAAGTAGAGTACAGCCGCTATGATGGTGAGAAAGAGCGGGGAGGACGATCATGGATCCTTCTTCATCGGCGCCGGGAACGGTCTATAGCTCTCTTTCATCGTCCACGTCCTGGTGTCCTACTGAGCCTCTAGGATTTCTTCGATCTCCCTCTTAGGAAACCCTAGAGATGGATTGGGATATATATTGGTTAATAATACAAATAGAGTATGATTTATTCATCTAAGTGGACAAGTCTATAATAAAGAAAATAAAGAAGCAATTATTGCTACCTCTGGCATTGTGTAAGGACCCACTATTATGGTTGACGACCCACTATTATGGTTGACATCTTCGACGATGATTTGCGATAACTGCACCTGGATGCGATGGAAGTCTTCTCTAAGATCGGCATCGGTGATATCCCCCGCACATTTGGTCCATTCTTGGAGACTAGATGGCAACCTCGTTTTCTCAGCATCCCGGACAAACCCTTTAAGGTGATGGAGGACGTAGAAGGCCTCCTTCATGCTGCCAGACTTCTGCTTGATGCAGCAGAACTCGGTCACATGCTTCAACCGGTGTGTGCCGTCATTGCTAAAAACTTCTTGCTTCTTTTCGAAGGGGCCTCCCTTTTTGGCGTAGCCCTCGAGAGCCTCATCAAGAACACCCTTTATTATGGTGTAGTCTTTCTTCATAATCAAACTCCCCGAGTTGAAATAAGTTGCAGTGGACCACCTCTGGTTCAGGATGATGAGTGTGCAGTACTTGTTCCTGCTCAACACAATTGAAACAGAATGTTGGAAAGGATCATCAATGGAACAAATCTACAAGAAAGCATAAGTTACGATGGCAGCGAGCGGATGTATACTTACTCGGGAAAGAAAGGCACAAGAAGGTTGTTCTTCCTCTTGTTGGTCAGCATGAACCTCTGGAGGTACTCTGTCGCCTTGGTCTGTGTCGGTGATCCTTCCACTAGCTGGAAGTCATGCATGTAGTAGGGATCCGCTACCGTGACATACGGGGTATTATGTCTCTTGATCTTCATCGCCATATTGAGCACGTATAGGTGGACCAAGTTATAGTCCAGCCATCTAGAGTGAAACAGATTGAAGACGTCCTCGAACGCTATGAAGAACAGATTCGCGGGGGCTTCATGGACGAAGTCCAAGTCCTTTGGCACCTTGACCGTGAACACCGGGTAATTTGGCTCCTTGTCTTTAAGAAGGAGGCTCTCTAGCATCAAGATAGATTCATGCAAAGAGTGCATGGGTCCACGTGTGAGGCGGAGCAGCTCCAGAGGCAGTATCGGTTTACCAACTTCATGAACTAGGGCCAAGCCATCTGCATGGGGTGATACCATGTCTACATGACCCCGGATAGTTTTAGGAGCTGGCTGGCTTGCAGAGGCGCCTGGCCCCCTCTTTCTCTTCCTGTGCTTCTTCTTCATCTCCGGGGATGGTGGGGGTGGTCGGGGTGCGGACTCCAGGAAAACCGTCTTACGTAGTGTACCAGGGCTGAAAACGTTAGTCGGTTTGCGTAGAGCTTGATCGCCGGCCTCCGGAGGCGTGTCTTGAGATAAACCCTAGAAGTTCAGGCGCTGCGTGCATGTAGTGGGACGAGCAGGTTGATCGCCTTGAGCGCGGAAGGGTTCTTCATCCATAGGAGACATGTACATGTCCACGCTGGCGC
This sequence comes from Puccinellia tenuiflora, assembly GCA_012064385.1. Lineage (NCBI taxonomy): Eukaryota > Viridiplantae > Streptophyta > Magnoliopsida > Poales > Poaceae > Puccinellia > Puccinellia tenuiflora. The sequence goes on from QRDG01000747.1 coordinate 1,247,792, forward strand.
CAGTGTTGAGGAAGCCCTCGACGTTGACATCATCACCATCATCGTCGTTGGTGTCAAGTTGAGGTGCAACGGCAGCGCCTTTGGACGGTTGCGGTACAGACGCTCCCAACAGTTTTTGGTGGCGGCTGCTGGTGGCGACGACCGCCGGTTCCTTCCGGGTGGCAGTGATGGCTGCAGGCTTCGAGGGCTGGATGATCGGGGGCCTCGAGGTGGTGCTGGTGTTGCGCCTTAACCCTAGAAGACCACTCCCAAGATGAATCTGGGTCTTCGGCCATTTCATCGGCCAGTTGACGCAATCTTTAAGGACCATGTGATCCTCGTCGGCTCCTTGAGGTTGAATGGGGGGCTCGACGTCGCGAAACTCAGGCACTATCGTAACCAACCTGACCCTCATCACGTCCTCGTTCATTTTACTGTGGTGCATATCGCGGCTCATTGGTTATACGACAGTGCCTTGAGCACAATCTTTCAACTCGCCGCCGGGCACCACCCTATGCAGTAGTATGCAAGGCATGTCCTGAGTCAAAACATGTTGGGCATCATGAGATGGCAGTCATCATAGGCATAGTTATAGAAGATGCCGCGGACTAATTAATTAGTTACCGTCGGTTGCATTATGAAACAGCCGGCGGCGGCTGCGGCTCGGTATCTTTCGCGGTAGGGGGCGTCGTTGTGAGCAAATCGAGCGCCGTTGGTCTGCGGGGTCGTTAGGTCCGGCGACACATTCTGGTTCATGGTCGAGTTGCTGCCGCTGAAGCTGGGCACGTGTATCGGCCCCTGTCGACCTGCCGCATGCCAAGCCGCTAACCCCTCCATCAACTCAGGGGGTAAAAAACTTCTCAACTTCTCGTCCACTAACCGCTGAACCGTGGTGGAGTCCACTTTTTCACACTCCAATGTCTCCACCTTCTTCCTTAGCTCCACAACCTCGGCTTTATCCTTACTCGGCCTCCTCCTCTCCTTTTTCGTCTCGGCGTCCGAGTGGTAGTAGTTGGTGAACTTCATGCTCGTACCAAAGCCGGACACACGGCCAGCTGACGTCGGCGGCAGCGACTTGTCCCTACGCTTATAAACGTTCGTCGCCCTGTTGAAAGTCGTGTCCCACGGCTCCGTCGACCCCTGGGACGACGGGCCGCCGGCCTCAGCGTCAACCTTCAACTCTGCCTCCTGCAGACAAATTAGGCATTAGTTTAGAGATTTGGCTTCGTTATCTAATTAGATCAACGCAATGGACTTTGAGATATCCACGGTAATTAAATTCCTTACCAGATACTTCTCGAAATCCTTCACTGCCTCATCATCAGTGACGAATTCCCCCATCGTCTTGTCCAGATAGTAGCGGGACCAGAACAAGTACCTCATCTGCTCGTCCGTGATTTTTTTCCACGGGTTCTCTTTTCCGAGACGTGCATACTCGGCATCCTCCCTGTCCCAAATGGGTTTTTTCCTCGGTAACTGCCACTTCCACAACGGTGGTTACCTATGTTTTGCTCCCGCATGTCCTTCCCCCACTTGGTCCATTTTTTAGCCTCCTCGGTTTTTAAGGCCAACATGAATTCCTCGAACTCTTCTTGGTCGAGCATCGGCTCTTTGGCTTTTATCTCCTCCCAGCTGAGACCCTTCTAGATCTTCTTATTCACCCGGAATTTCCAGCTGCTCAAGGCGGTGCTCATCTTCGAGATGGCTAAACGGTCCACCTTTTTGTTGAACGGCTCCGGGAACGTGTACCGTTGGTGAAGCTTCTTGAGGAGGATGTCGACCAAAGCCTTATTGGCCGTGCTTCTGATGTCCTTCGTGTTGATGGACATGCTTTCCCGGACGATGCACCCTAGTTGCATGATGTACCCTTTGGCAAGGGCCTCAGGCGCCACTGGTAGGCCACTTGGCGTGACCTCGGTGAAATGGTCTGTGACGTTGGCGAGCACTTGAGGTGTCCTCTCCTTCCTTTCCTTCTTCTGCTTCCGAGCGGTCGGGTTGCCACCATCCGTGTGGTCGCCGCCATCGGTGGTCGTGGTGTCATCCTCATGGCACTACTAGGAAACTAGCTATAGGTGGAAACAGATTTTGTGGCGCACCAAATAGCCATGCGCCATAGAAAATATTTCTTTGGCGCATAGTACTGCATGCGCCACAGAAATGTGGAATTCTATGGCGCACGAAAACCACATGCGCCACAGAAATGTGTCGCACATTTCTGTGGCGCATGTGCTGCATGCGCCACAGAAAAGTTTCAAAAATTCAAAAAATCCAAAAAAAGTGCAAAAAAATTCAAAAATAAAAAAAAATCAAAAAATCCAGAAAAATCCAAAAAAATCAAAAATCAAGAAAACTTTCAGAAAGATTTATTTTTTAATTTTTTTGAACTTCTAAGTATTTTTTATTTTTTTGGATTTTTCGATTTTTTTGAAATTTTTGGGATTTTTTCAATTTTTGGGATTTTTGAAAAAAAATTGAATTCAAAAATTCTAAGTATTTTTTGCAAAAAAGGTCAAAATTCATATTTCAATTTTTGTTATTACATTTGGAGTTTTTGAATTTTTTGGATTTTTGGATTTGTTTTTGAATTTTTTCGGATTTTTTTGAAAGTTTGGATTTGCTTTTGAAACTTTTGAAGTTTTTGTTTTTTTATTTAAAAACACACATATATATACATACCACACATATACTACACACATATATATATACATACAAGGCTTAAGAGGGTTGATGTGATACTTATATCAATAAGAACTTGAGTAGCATAAGGGTAGCTGAATTGAATAGAACATAGAAGTTTTTTGAATTTTTTGAGAATTCTGTGATGCATATCTTGTGGGTGCGCCACAGAAATGTGAGAATTCTGTGGCGCACCAGCCCATGCGCCACAGAAATAAAATTTAGTGGCGAGAATTCTGTGGCGCATGGGCCATGCGCCACAGAATTGTTTTTTGGTGCGCCACAAAAAGGGTTTTCCCTAGTAGTGTGGCCGCCACTAGCAACTCCATCGATGGTTCCGGCATCGTCATCCTCCAGGGTGTCTTGCTCATCGTCGCCATGATCGCCACTAGCAGCTCCGCCGGCGGCCTCCTCCTCCTCCAACTGCTGGGACGCTTCCCAGAACGACTTGTTGGTGTCTCTAGCTACTTCTTCGATGCTCATGTTCTTAGAAGGGCCCGCGGGCTCCGACATGATTGCACTTAATTAAAAAGAGGCAAAAATTAGTACAACACAAATATAAGAAAAAAACACTTAATTAAGTACTAAGATACCCCGGGCCATGCATTAGTCGCAATACCCCATATGTCCTATTTTTAGCAAAGTCATGCTAAAATTCACGAAATTTTTTGGCATGACCTTTGCTAAAAAAGGGACATATGGAGTACCCGAATTTGCCGGAACGGAAGTTAATCGACATTCCGGCAATCTCAAGGGCCTCTCGGGGTACCTGCAAGCATTTCACAAAAATATCCACATCTCCGGCCGGCATCTCCACGACACGATGGTTGGAGCACAAACAACCACGACAAGATGGTCGTGGTAGCACAGAACACAAATCAGGACATGATATATTGATATTCATATAAGTATTAGGTGCAATAATGTAGCTCTGATGGTTGATTTCATAGAAAAGCAATTTTTTGAGTGAGATAGAAAAGCAATTTGTTGACTACGAGGAGATTTACCAAAACAAAAGGTTAATGCAGACCTGCTAACAAGCACAAGTAAAGAAAGCAGTATATATTATTTTGGTGTGTTGATTAATTTCTTCATGCCACAGTTAGTCTTGTTGTTTCCTTGTTATCTCTACAGAAATCCTGTAGTTCTAGTCACTACATATTTTAGGAGTGTACTTCTTGCCAACATAATGTCTGTTTCTTCACTGATTCTGACTAGAGAAAAATAGGAGGGTTGGTAATATGGAGGTCAGGAACTTCTGTTTCTCTATATAGGGGAGTAGCCTATGACGTACCTGAGACTACTCAGGGCACAAATAGGACTTGGCAGGATCTTGGTTCAAAGTCGTCAATTAATGGGCCTCCTATCCCTACCTCACTATCTAATAACTAGTAAGCCATGCACGTGCAACGCACGACCCAATTATTTATCAATATGTTCAAAATTCACATAAATATAAAATTAAAGATTTTAGTTTTGAAATATTACAATAATAACTTCTATTAAGGAACAATCCACTTAATTAAATAGCTTACAATTAAAAAAATAAAATATAACATTTATCATGAAGAAAAATTTATCATGATTATTTAGGTAATTACATCAGTAGAAATTTGGTGGAGAAGATCAAGCTCCCGTGATTTTAGAACATTTCAAAACTCGCATTAAAATTATAGATGTAGTACTCAACGATCAAGGCACAACCCTTCCACTCGGTAAAAGTATGAACATATATATATAGAACCAACGTTGTATTTGAAATCTTCAAAATTACAATTGCATCCTTTTGTTTTGATATGGTGATACACGACTGGTCTCCAAGTCGACCAATCTTCAAAATTGCAATTGCATCCTTTTGCATCTTCAAAATTACAATTGCAATTACTTTGAGACTAAACAAATGAAACATACCTTCACGAGATATGGTGATACACGACCAGTCTCAAAGTAAAATATATCCGCACCGAACTTACCTATGTTTATGGTGCTTTAATTATCCACATTCCACAACATGGTCAGGCATTCTTTCCTGAATCTTGTCTAAATGAAAGAAAACAAAGGCTTCAGACATCAGAACACAAGTGATTTAAGACTTGAAAAAAAATCTGTTGTAATTCTAATTTTCATTTTGTAGAAGTAAACATATTTATCAAAGCACCTTGGTTAAATTTTGGTTATAAGTTTACATGCAAGATTTTGTTCCGTGACAGTATTTAGACTTAATAAATCTCTTCTTGGTCTCAAATTCAGTTCCATGCCCTCAGCGTGCATCAGAACAATTGTACCTATCAGACATATGTGATTTTCCATTTTCCCTTTTGGTCGTGGTTAGCCTAGAAGTGGCACTGTGGCAGAAACTTGGAGGCATAAAGACTAATTTATTTCTAATATAAGTTGGATCTACAAGCCCATGATAACATAAGTAAACTATGACTCACCTGCAGGTCTGGTGGAGTTGGATTAGAAGGATTGTTGACCCAAATTTCTTAGCGTCTGGGTTAGGACACATCTCACGACCATCTGGGACCTGGCGGTCAGGGCGGAGCGGGCCGTACAGATGGCCTGCCTTGCTGCATGTTCCCTTATGTAAGTCTCATAAAGCATTGTTTGATCTCAGTTGACAACAAAGCTATATAAAAATTTCATAGTGAATGAAATTTAAGCGGGTAATCAGCGAAGCGACATCTCGTGCTCACCTGATCCCATACTCCCTGTTTAGCAGTTAGCATTTACATCAGACTTGTAGAAAAAGAAGGCCAGCGGTCGACGGAGACGTCGGCACGATGGTTTGGCTGCCGATCCTTATCTATACGCGGCTGACCGAGAAGGATGTGTCGCGTTGCGGGCACCTGGTCTGTTTGCCAACCCCTGATCCAAAGTGCGGACGAACAGTCGAAGGCCATGGCTACGCGGGCGACAGTGGGGCGAGGGTAGTGCTTGAGGACGCGGAGATGCCCGGCGCGCAAGTCGTGGCCTCGTGGGGCTGTGCCTCGAGGATGGGCTGTACGCGCAGGGTCCATGAGGTGCGGGGCGGAGGCATCAAGGCTGCGGCGGCGGCGGCGGCCAGACGTGCGAGGTGGGTATGGCGGCGGCGTCCAGGCGAGTGGGTTGTTTGGCTGACCGAGGAGGCTTGGGTGTGCGAGGAGCCGAGGACGAAGGCAGGAGCGTAATTGAGGGAAGGAGGAGAGGAATTAGCGGTCTTTTGGTTAGACAACTAATCTACGAATGGGGACATGGAGCAATAAAATATTGGCAGACTGGCCGCGGCGACAACAATCAGCGTAGCTGAGATCAAGAGGGTTAGATTTCATAAGTGGAAATCGACTGTGAGTCTCGTGGACACAAAAGGTTGGGGAGTAGAAATTCAAGTTGCTCTTTAAAGTATTTAGATAGGTGGCACGCGAGACAACAATGAGCTTTGGTATCTAATACTGAGAAAGAAGAACAGTTGAGTCAGTCCCGGAATCAAATATGAAGAAGAATTATAGGCTGTTGGATGAGTTTGGCTCCCTTATGTGGTCAAGCAGCATGCCAATGCCGGATGGCATAACATTGGATCCCGGAGGCATCACTGGAAGCAGAATTCACGCCATTGCTTGGGGACAAGCAATGTTTGCGTTATCTACGTTGCAATTTCACAAACACCTTATGTGCATGTGTGGAGGGGAGGGAGAAGGGGAAGAGGAGCTGCACCTGATCAGGGAGGGGATGGAGGGATTTGAGGGAGGCGGTGTCGAGGGTGCAGCGATGTCGAGGTCTCCTCCGGCCGCGGGCATCGAGGTCTCCTCCAGCCGTGGGCGTCGAGGAGGGAGCGGCGGCGTGCATGGCCGTTCCTCTGCGGGCATCGAGGACGGAGCAGCAGCCGGCGGTTGGGTGGAGATGGCACGCCGGCGTCGAGTGGTGCGGCGCGTTGGCGCGATGGTGGTGCGGCGGCGAGGGGTGGTTCACACGGGCGCGGGACGGTTCTGTGACTTGAGAATTTGGGAAAAGAGAGAGGCCGGCGCAGGGAGGGCCCACATGTAAGTGGGCGCACAAAAATTCTGTGGAGCATCCCCGCCTGGGTGCGCCACAGAAATGTGAGATTCTGTGGTGCATCCCCGCCTAGGTGCGCCACAGAAATGTGAGATTCTGTGGCGCATCCCAGCCTGGGTGCGCCACAGAATTGGGTGGCCTAAAACTTTAAAAAGAAGTGCTGTTGTTTCCAAGCTGAAACTTGGGGCAGCCAGGTTCGAATCCTGGATGTCTCACATTTTTTTCTTTTAAAAAAAATATTTTTGTTAAATTTAAATAAAGAATAGAAACACATTTGTTATTCTTTAAAAAAAATATTTTTAGTTATATTGAAAGAAAGAACAGACACACATCTTAAAGAAAAGAATATACACACATTTGTTAGTAGACCATTATTTTATTCATGATATACATATATATGCTTGTCTTACACATACACACAAATTAATACACAAAAAAAGTCTTCTTCGTCCCGGCGGCTGGTTCGAAGCTAGCTTCTCTTCTTTCCCTTCTTCGCGGTTGAATACTTTAGGCCGGGCACCTTGAGATTTTGTCGCGTGAACGAACAACCTTTAGTAGGTAGGGAGGTCTTCCTTATTTCTTTACTAGTAGTAGGCATGTCGAAGTACTTGTCGAATTCCTCCTCGATCTTCGGATCGCCGTTCTTGTCCAAGTCTTCCTCGTTGGCTTCTCCTTCCATTCCGATGATGCTCCTCTTGCCCCTCCTCATGACAACACGGCTAGGCTTTGATGGGTCGGTAATGAAGAAGCATTGCTCGACTTGGCTAGCGAGTACCCATGGCTCATTTTTCGTGGAGGCGTTCTTCGATTTGGCATCGGGTATTACCATGGTGGTGAAATACCGGCCTTCTTTGACGACGTCCTTGGCCCATCTCACACGGAACATTGGCACCAACTGTCCATAGTAGTTGAGCTCCCATATCTCCTCGATCCTTCCGAAGAATCTTTCCTTGACAGTAGCCTCGTCATCGCCGTAGGATAGCATAGTTACTCCTGTGTTTTGATATTCGCTATTCCTGTCCTTTTCCTCGGTGCAGAATCTGTAACCGCTGATGTCGTACATCTGATAGGTCTTTACGTTGTGCCCGGGGCCCTGTGATAAGGAGAATATGAGTTTTTCATCTTCCGTAGTAGGCGGTATGCTCTTTTCTTGAACCAGTTGCCTTTTCTTGAACCAACGCGTGAAGATGGAGTTGTGCTCTCTGGTTACGTCTCCCTTCTTCCTCGGCCGGCCCAGGTCGATGTAATTCTGCTCGATTAAGCTTTTGTGCTATTCCACCCTAGGTTTGATCAATTATAAGTGCTGTAGCGTGACCCGGTGAGCCCTGTCGAAGTCGTCTTGTCGACTATGAATGCCAACATGGACTGAGCGGTAGCTCTCGCGGTGACCGAATCCCTCGAGCCTGCCAAGGTGCGTCCTGGTGGGCAAGACAACATCCTGGTTCTCGGTGCTTAGATAATTCTGGCAGAAGGAGATGCACTCATAGGTTAGAAAGCCCTTGGCCATGCTTGTGTCTGGATGGGACCTGTTGCGAACGTATCGTTTAATGACACCGTTCTGCCTTTCGAACGGCATCATGTAGTGCAGGAACGTCAGCCCGAGCTTCCTGATGTCATCAACGATATGGAGAAGGAGATGCACGCAGATATCAAAGAATGCGGGCGGGAAGTAAATCTCGAGCTCGCATAGTATCACCATGATCTCTTCCTGTAGCCTGTGAAGCTGCCTCACGCCGATCGACTTCCTATTGATGATGTCGAAAAAGTTGCAAAGGCTTAGCAGTGTATCATAGACGTGCTCGTCCATTAGCCCTCGGATCGCAACGGGGAGTATCTGCGTCATCAGCACGTGACAGTCGTGAGACTTCATCCCGCTGAACCTCTTCTTCATTGCGTCTAGATATCTGCTTATCTTCCCCGCGTAACCGTGAGGAAATTTGACTCCTAGGAGGCACCTGAAAAACTTCTCGAACTCCTCCGGACTCATAGTGAAGCAGGCTGCGGGAAGCACCACCGCGTTCGTCTTTACCCTTTTGCGGCGACCTTGAGACCCTTCCGTCTGATCATCATCATCATCATCATCATCATCATCATCATCATCATCATCATCATCATCATCATCATCATCATCATCATCATCATCATCATCGTCGTCATCACTATCGGGGGCCTGAAGATCTTTCCTGATGCCAAGCCATTTCAGATCGTATCTTGCTTTCGTCCCATCCTTGGTCCTATCCGACATGTTGCAAAGAGTGCCAAGCAGACTCTCGGTAACGTTATTGGTAATGTGCATTACATCAAGGCTATGGGGCGTGTGGAGTACCTTCCAGTACTCCAAGTCGTGGAAAACAGACCTCGCTTTCCATACACCCAGCAGGGGATCTACCCTCGGTCGCTTCTTTCACGGCGCAGGGCACTCCTTCCAATTTTTCAAAAGCTCGTCGATTTCTTCGCCGCTCCTCGGGCACGGGGTTCTTTAGAGCTCGTCTTTACCATTGAACAAATCACCGCATTTCCTCCACGGGTGATCCATGCGAAGCCACCTTCGAGCCCCTGGGAACACGGTTTTCGAAGAACCGGGATCCCTTGGTAGCTGGAGATGCGGGGTCTCATCCATGCACTTGCATGACACATGCGTAGAATCCATGGCCTACCTGGGCCGATACATATGAGCAACCAGGATAGTCCTGCACCGTCGTGAGCAACACAGCTCTCATGTCAAAATAATCTCCAGTGTAGGCGTCCCACGTACGGACTAGCGTCTCCCACAACCTGGCTAACTCCTCTTTCAACAGCGTGAGATATAGACGTATGTTGATACCAGGTTGTTTCGGCCCCTGAATGAGAATACTCATGTGTATGTACCTTTGCTTAGTGCACAGCCACGGGGGAAGGTTGTAAGGCCATACAAACATGGGCCAGGTGCTATGCGTGCTACTCTGGTTGCCGAACGGATTGAGTCCATCGGTGCTCATACCCAGCCTGACGTTCCTTGCATCGCCCCCGAAATCTTTGAAGGCGATGTCCAATGCTTCCCACTGGCAAGCGTCTGAAGGGTGTGTCAGGATCACACCCTTCTCCGGATCTTCTTCGGGCTTCTCCCTTTCCGCGTGCCATTGCATGAGCTTTGCTTCCTTAGGGTCCACGAAATACCGCTTGTAGCGACCTTGCCTTTTAAAAATGGCCAAGATCCCTGTGTTATGTGCTAGTCCCTGGATCGAATAGCTAGCACCACAGTTCAAGATGTAATATCATGCAAATGCATCAAATATCTATTACATCAAGGATCCAGAAGGATAAAACGTTACAAGTTGCATAGCACAAGGCTAGCATATTACAGAGCTCATCAGCGGAAAACATAAATAGCATGGAGCCCTCATCATCTTCATGTGCAACAGGCAGACATGTTGGTTGCAGACTCGAAACCTATAGCATTCCTTACTCATCATCAGACGAACCTGCAACGGTAAAAGCGTTGCAGCCAAAAATTGGTCAGAACCATTTGAATGGATCTGGAAAATGATACTTGTGGACTCATAAAGGCAAGCTTCTAACATCTACATCCATATCTGGCTGGTGGAGTTGAACGCTATTGCATAAAGCCAATTTTGTCCTACTTTTCATAAAGCATTTATTTCTCAACTTAACAATATGAGACACACCCATGGAACGCATCCAGTGTCTCATTTACCCGAGTTCTCCCATCAAATTTTATTTCTGAAATTGGAATGAAGAGATCTTCTGTCGACATCCTTATTTGGTCGCTCGTGATTGTCCATTACCGAGGACACGGCTAAGATCTTAGTTTTAAATACTCTCGAGAGTTTGTGGCACTTTCCCCACTAGACCCAATCAGCCCAAGCTTCCTAATCACACATTTAGTGAAAGAAAAGGAGAAGATCGAGACGAGACTTTTCAGAAGTGTTTTCCCATGGTACTCCAGTGAGATCACTGCTGTCCTATCCCTCTACACCATCAGATCTCACTGACCCAGGTCCACACAACGTACTCCGTCAAGACAGAGCCCATATGACTAGTGGTTGGATGGTCGGGCAAACAAACATGGTGTGACATTAATCTCAAACCCTAGGTGGCCTTTCACAAGTGCACATATTCAGGTAAAACCATGGAAATGGCCCTGAATAGCCACTCAACTTCACCTCCATCATACGGACAAATACCACCAAGGTAGTTCATTAATTTAGTAGAATTTTCCTTAACTCAACTACAATAAAACACTTCAGTTTTGCAGCAAGAAATTCCACTAAAATAAATAGGTCACTAATCAACTAGTCATGTGGCTATCCTGATAGGTTTGCATAGCATATATATATATATATATAGCAGTAGTGATAAGCCTAACATGCATACTAATGAAATAGTCTACAATGCGGATATAGTAAAAATAGTAGGTCATTTATGCTGGAATATCATTTGCCTTTTGAAACTTTGAAAGTGCATGGTTGCCCCATGCATGGTTTTGGTAATTAATGACAATCTCTATGGACTAATATTTGCATTGAGCTATATTTGTAGGTGTCCATTATCTTGCTTGTTCTCCATGTGTTGGAGTCAAGGTTAAGGGAAGAAGATCATTTGTTGATCAAGGCCAAGGTGTTCGTCATCAAGATAAAGGCCAAGTGAAGGTATGCCGAAGAGATGCTTCTCCCATCTTGGTATATGGGGGAGCCACATGTGAATCTTCACCAAGCGAAGCGCAATCAAGAAGATGGTTCGTCTTGAGGAGATGAAGATCGTCTCCATCGACCTCAAGTGGATTAATGTGCAAGGCAAAGGTATGATCTTGATAGGGTTTCTTTTTTACCGGTCTCATGTTGTTTAGTGAGAGACCGGATTATAGGATAGATAACCGTACTATCAAGAGGGGCTCTCGACCGAGTAACTTGATCGTATCGTTCGTGGAGAGCTCAACCCTTTGCATCCTCCTTGTAATCATCTTCATTGGTTCTTATTTGACTCTTATCGTGGTGTGGCCTTGGTGCTTGTCATGCTTGTCATGACAAGGCTAAGATCACCAAAAACGGTTTGCATATGCGTCTTCATTTGCGTTTTCGGTATTGGAGATTTTGCCGGTTCATCCACTTGGAAGGTTTCACCTTTCCAACCCTTTGCGAAATCTCCTTTGCTAGTTTTCCATCTTCAAAGGTTGCTTTTGTCGTCCTCTTTCCAACAAAATTGGTTTTACTTCATTCGGACTTCAATTGCAAAAGAAATGGTTTTTCGGTTTGCGAAAAAGAGCTTTTAAACTTTCCCCATTTGGTTTTACAATATCTTGTTGGACTATGATGTTTCTCTGCATAATCTTGTTGTGCTCATTGTGATGATTCCAACAAGTCCAAGATTATCGAAAACGGAGTTCATTTGCAAAAGTTATGGGGCTTTGGTTTTTCTGTTGGATCTACACCGGAGTCTCCGGTCCTCTGGACCCGGAGTCTCCGGCCCCTAGTTATGGTGCGTCTCTGGACTGGGGTCTGGAGGTACCCCGGAGATGGATCGGAGTCTCCGGCCACCGGAGTCTCCGGCCCTAGGGACCCGGAATCTCCGGCCCCAGGTTTTCTCAGCTCGTTTGCGTCTTTGTGGTGCGCTACTAGATAGGGGTCCAAAACACCCCCGGAGAAGGTCCGGAGTCTCCAGCCTGGCCGGAGTCTCCGCCCCTCTGGACCGGAATATCCGGCCTTCCCCGATGACCCAGCGACCCCGGAGCCTGGCCGGAATGTCCGGCCCACTTACACCGGAGTCTCCGGCCTGAAAAGGCCCAACGGCTAGTTTTTGGGGAGGGGCTATAAAAAGCCCCCTTCTTCCCCAAGAGCTGGCTGCTCACTTTGCTCAGCTCATTTCTTCTCTCCTCCTTTGTTGCAAACTTGTGAGCTTGATTCCTCTCAATCCCTCCAATGATTCTTATCCAAACTTAGGGGTTCAAGAGAGAAGATCTAGATCTACCATTCCACCAATCAAAATCTCCTCTAAGTGAGGGGAACCTTGTGGATCTAGATTTGGGGTTGCTTTGTGTTCATCCCCTTTGTTCTTCCTCTCTTATTCCCTCCATAGCATTAGTTGCTTTGGTTGGAATTTGAGAGTGAAGGATTTGACCACTTAGTGTGTTCTTGCCTTTTGCATTAGTTGCATCGGGTTGCTCTCTCCATGGTGATACGTGAAGTTGAAGGTTGAGAAGCTTGTTACTCTTGAGTGCATCGTGTTCCCAAGAGCTTTGTGCCTCTTGGGTGCATTGTGTACCCCAGACGGTTTGGAGGTGCCGCGAAGACTTCGAGTTGTGAAGCTTCGGCACGAATTTGGGAGCCCCCAATTGAGTTGTGGGTGTGTGCCCCAAGAACGGTGTAAAAGGGCTCCGGAATCCGCCTCGAAGGATTCCGATAGTGGAAGGTGAACCAAACCCTTGGGTGCGGTTCATCGGAGAATAGGGTGAGGCCTTTGTCGCATCTTCAGTAGGCCTTTTGTGGAGAGCTCACACCCCTCCAACGAGACATACTCCCTTAACAAGGAGGAACTCGGGAATAAATCCTCATCTCCGCGTGCCTCGGTTATTTCTATACTCGAGCTTTTACTTATGCACTTACATTGTGATAGCCTTCGTGCTTGAAGTTTATATCTAGCTATCACCTTGTTGCTTGCCTTGTTTAGCATAGGTTGTTGGTGCACTTAGGTAAACCTAGAATTTTAGGTTGTTGGCTTGTTAATTTAAACACCTAGTTTTATTCCGTAATTTTCAAGCCCCTAAATAGAAAAAGTTTTAATCGCCTATTCACCCCCCCCTCTAGGCGACATCCGGGCATAGCTTGTTCTTTCAATTGGTATCAGAGCCTCGTCTCTCTTGTTTGGCTTTACCGCCTAGAGAGTAAAGATGTCGTTTAGGGGATTAGTGCACGATTCCATGTTTATATTCAATGGCACAAATTTTAATGTTTGGAAAACTCATATGCTTAGTCACTTACGGGTTTTGGACCCCAATATTGAGCGAATCTTAGATATAGGTTTTTCTCCTCCGAAGGATTACGAAAGTACGACTTTAGAGGATGAGAAAAACTTATATCTAGATTCTCTAGCCTCTAATGAGTTTTGCAAATTTGTGAGTGTTGTAGTTTTCGAGTCAATCATGCCTCTCCGGGACACTCATGAATTATGGACAAAGCTTCAAGACAAATATGGCAAGTCCAACACTATTGAGGATGATTGCTCTCCCTCCACCTCCGGTCGTGATGAGCTCTCGTCTTAGTCTACTTCACCAAAATGTGGTAAGCCACAAACCAATGTAATGGTGAGTAGTGATAGGCTTTGCAATATTGATAGTGAGCTCTTTTATGATGATCTTCTATCTCTATCTTGTTGCAACGCCTCATCTTTGGACTTAAACTCTTCTAGCACTATAAATGTCATACATGCTAGTGTTGATAGTCCTCGCATACCATCCAAAAATTGCTTAGACAAATCTAATGATGATATGCTTGCTTGATCTTGTTCCAATGATAAAAATGCTTGTGTTCCCTCTAACTCTTGCATGAATATTAATGTAGAGGAAACCCAATTAATTGTGGAACAAGATTTGAACTTGAGTAGTTCAAAAATTAATTATTCTTCTTCATCCATCACTCATTGCCTTATGGCTAAATCTTCTTCTAGCAATGATAATAATAATGATGATAATGATGATGATAATAATGATGAAGAAGATGATATGGAAAAGGTTAATGCTATGCTTCAAAATAAAGGTCTAATGATTCTTAAAGCCCTTCCTAGCAATAAAAGTTCCCAAGCTAACCTCTTTGAAATCATGAGCACCCTAATTGAGCGTGGGGAAACTATTGAGGCTTTGGAAGCTAGCCTTGAAGAAAAAGGTAAGATAGAAATAGATGATGCTATGGAGAAAGCATCGTTAGAAGATGCTCTTGAGGAAGAGCATGAGACTCGTGCTTCTCTAGAGGAGAAATTAGAATCTATCGAGAAGTCTCATAATGAATTAATTGCTAAAATCATTCAAGAACGTGATCATGCTCATGCAAAATATAAAGTGTTTAAAATGGAAAATGCTAGATTAAATAATGAGCTTGATAAGATGTCTTCTTCTATTCCTAAAGGTAATGATGCTTGTGCTACTAACTCCACTTCTTGTGAAGCATCTACTTTGAAGGAGAATGTTGAGCTAAGGGCTCAACTTGAGTTGCTAACTAGCAAGTATAGGGAGTTGGAAGAAAATCATGAAAAGCTATCTAGCTCTAATGATGATCTTCTAGCATCCTATGGGAAGTTGGAAGAAAATCATGAAAAGCTATCTAGCTCTAATGATGAACTTCTTGCATCCTATGCTTGTCTAAAGTTAGCTCATGAGGCCATCACTACAAAGGTAACATCTATTGAGCCTCATGTGGATAATAGCACAACCTTAACTAAAAATGCCATATTGCCATGTGCTAGTCCTAGTAGTTCATCCACTCGTAATATTGGCACATCTTGTGATGAATTACTTGCTTTGCCTTGTTGCTCTAACAATGATGCATCGACCTCCTCTAGTACTTGTGTTGTCACTAACCATATAGAGAAAAGAGGAGAGCTCAAGGCCCAAGCCACTTCCTTGAAGAAAGTCTTGGAAAAGCGTCATGGGGGGAAGAGTGCACTTGACAACATGTTGAGTGTGCAACAATCCCCCAATGACAAGAGTGGACTTGGATTCAACTCCAACAACAAGAACAAGTCCAAGGTTGAGAAGAAGAAGAAGAAGAAGAAGGGCCAAGTTCAAATCAAGAATCCGGCCAACATCATTTGCTTCAAGTGAAAGCTAGAAGGTTACCACGTTTGGAATTGCCTAATGAAGAAGAAGAAGAAGCCTCTTAGTGAGAAGCAACTAGGGAAGCGGCCTCTTGTTCAATCTCGTGCTCAACCACGAGTTGAACAAAGGCCGCCTCCCAAGAAGACTCAAGCCAATGCTACTCAAGTTGAGGAGCCTATAAAGAAGAAGAAGAGTCGGTGTTGCTACCTTTGCCGCGGCAAAGGTCATTTTGCTTCTTCATGCACTAACGGTACCTCTTCCAACCCTATTATAGTTGATGATGCTTATTCTCTTGGGAAGGATAGAATTGGTAATGTGTTTGCCAAATATGTGGGAGCTCAAAGTGGTGTCAAGAAAAGCACCATTTGGGTTCCCAAGCCTATTGTGACTAACCTCTTAGGACCCAACTTGGTTGGGGACCAACAAGCTTCAACTTGATCAATAGGTGTTTGAGGAGGACATTGGTGACTTGGCTATTTTGAAGAATTAAGAGATCTTCATGATTTTATTTCTCAAGCCAAGTCAATTGGATTATCACATATATATCTCATATCCAATGCTTCCTCCTTGCGGTAACTTGTACTTAATTCATATATACATTGAAAGTTGCTTGCTCCCTTGCATGTGTTAGTTTTGTTCCTAGCATGTGCTTGTATATGATATGCTCCTTTCCTACTTGTCTTGTTATTCAAGGTTGTGTATGATAGTTGTATATCATGTATGTGTAATTTGTGTGTTGAGCTTTATTGAATCTTGTGTGGATTTCATTTGGCTCTTTGAGATATTAATGGATTATCCCATTTTGGGGGAGTGATGTGCTTTGTGCACCTCACAAACCTAAAAATGTGTATACATGAGGCACACCACCTAGTCTTGATATTTCAATATTATCTAGCTACTATGTGGTATGTCATATTCATGGGAAATTCAAATTCTACAATGTCCATTAATTTCTCTAGTTGGTTTTATTTGCCTCGTGTTTAAATAAAATGAATTATCACATTATGGGGGAGTAATAAGCTATGTGCATATCACAATCCCACAAAATGTGAACATTTGAGGTTTGCCACTTAGATTTGATATATTAAGTTATCTTTCCTATGTGGCATGTGTGCTCAAACAAGTTCCAATTTTCCTTTGTGGTTACCCTTTGGTTCTTGTTTGTGTGAGTTTGCTTGGTGTGGTTTTTCTCTAATATCCATTTCCATATATTATGTGAGAAACCATTTGTTTCATTTTATTCTAACCATGGCTTTGCCGGTTGGTTTGAATAATTGAAACTACCAACAAACCTTTTTCAAAATATGGTGTTTTATTTCTTATCTCTTGCCATATGCTTATTTGTTGTGAAGTTGGTCTTGATCATCATTCCTATATACCACCGAGAAATTTCTCCATATACTCCTTGTTCATGACAAGTGATTCTAGTAATTGTGGTGGATTTTGTAGATCATCTTCACATTGGCACTTGCTTTTAAATTGCTCTATTTATTGGCCTCTTTGCCTCTTGCAAGGATTCCATCTTTCAATCGGTAGTGTTTAGTGTTTTAGATAAAATATGGAGAGTAATGATCCCTTGTGCATGTATTTTGTATTCAAATGCAAATATCTAAGATAATGCATTAATCTTGGGGAGCATTCCTTTTATTTAGAACACTATTCTATCTATCAATTTTTGATCCTCACAATTGACATTTGATTCTTTATCTTATGTTTGGTACCTTCAATTGGTATTAATTGGAATTTAATATCTCCACCATAGATATTTGTTCCAATTGATATTTATTATGGGAGTCTTGATACCTTTTTTCTTTATTTTACTTTACTTGATTTCGGTCAAGTATCACCCTCTTCTTGGTATCTTTTCTCCTAGTTGATATTTTTGTTTTAATTGGTATCTTATCTTCAATTGGTATCTTACCGATCATTTGTTGTGTTGATTTGATTCCTTTTTATATCACACTTCATGTGTTGATGTGTTTTGGAATCAATCATTTGTTGATTTGATTTTGCCTCAATCATGTGTTGATTTGGATTTTGATATAATTTGGACAACCCTTTGGGTCACACTTTAGTGTGCTCTCTTCTTGGTTTACTTGGTGTTTTTGTCCAAATTTTATTTCGCTTGGTTCTCGTAAGCATATGCATGCATATTTACTAGTATATATATTTTATGGCATGCTAGTCTTTCTTGATCCAATATATAGGGGATACTCCATCGAATCCTAAATCGGCTAAGATGTGCATGAAATTCAATTTCATATCTATATGCACATATTTATGTGGAGTGCTTCCTATATATTGTAGTTTATCTAACTACTATGGGACCCAATGAGTTTGGGAACCATTTTGTACTCTAATTGTGTTTTAAGTACAATGGAGATGCATTGGATGCTTGCATCATTCATAAGGAAGGTGTTCTCACCGTGTGATTGTCGGAATCAAGCTTTGATGACAAACCAACTCTCATCATCTTCATCATCAATGCATCTCGGTAACAAGTATCCATCTCATGCATACCTTTCTAGTTTTCAACCTTGTGTAGGTTGCCTCTTGGCATGAAATCTCTTATATGCAATTGTTGTGGTTTTGGCCTTTTCATTCACTTAACATGTCTTTGTGATATGTGTGATGAATTTGCAAAAACCTTTTCTTCAATTGATATTATTTCCTTGTGATACTTGTTGCCTAACTCAAAGCATCTCCACTATCTCTTGTTCCCTTAGTGATATGTGTGATGCATTTGATATATTTGAAGTTCATTCATATACAATGAGATAAATTTGAGCTATGTGCTATGCTTTTCAGCAACAATCTCATGTGTATATTTATGACTTCCTTTTGGATATCTTGTTCTTTTTTTCCAAACCATTTCGTATGTATATGTTTCTTTGCGGATGTATATAGAAACCTATACATATGAGATAGGTCACCTTTTAGTTGGTATCCTAATTCTTTTGAGCCACCTTGTTTTTCATCTATAATTCCTTGGTGGTTCCAATTTGTCTCGTGAGTGCTTGTCTTGTGTTTATTGGTATCTTTACACACTCATGTATTTGTTGGATCTTTTAACTTCATGCTTACCATGGTGAGCATGTTGAATTTTATTGGCTAAATGTTGGTATCCTAATTCTTTTGAGCCACCTTGTTTTTCATCTATAATTCCTTGGTGGTTCCAAATTTGTCTCGTGAGTGCTTGTCTTATGTTTATTGGTATCTTTACACACTCATGTATTTGTTGGATCTTTTGACTTCATGCTTACCATGGTGAGCATGTTGAATTTTATTGGCTAAATGTTCTCACTAGCTTTTGGCATTTTCAATTGGTTTTAGTTTCCAATTGGTATCCCTAAGCTTGTGAACATATTTCTTTAAAAGATCCTTTTATCTCGGTTGGGCCTATCTTATGGTGGTTTTTGAAAATTGGTATCTTTTTATGGCTCAACCACATCTTTGGTGCAAGTGCTATGATTTGCTTTTGCATTATGCACAATTGCACTTGTTGCATGTTCTAATATTTGGGGAGTGAGGATACCATATTGTGCACTCTTCATTTGTGCATAAACATTGGGAGCTTCTCCATTTTATTTGGAACTCTTGCTTTGGATCTTTTCGATTGCTTTGCTCCTTTGTGGAGATGTTTAAAATGATTTCATCTTTTTGCAATCTTTGGATCCTCAATATAGTTTGATTTCCTCTAATTATTCGTCAATGAATAAGTGCATTTGATTTCACTCATATCTTGAGAAATGCACACTTTTATGGAGGAACTCTTATTATATTGGCTCTCTAAATTTTTCTTCCCATTTCGGCAATCGATGCCAATGGGGGAGAAGTTTAGAGGGTTTAAGGGAATTTGGGTTTTATGCTTTTGTTGCATTTGCCTTTAATGCGCTTTGCATCCTTGCTTGTTTGTCGTGCAAGGTTGCTTTATTCTTTATATAAACCCTCTTAAACGGGATTGTCATCAATTACCAAAATGGGGGAGATTGAAAGTGCATGGTTGCCCCATGCATGGTTTTGGTAATTAATGACAATCTCTATGGACTAATATTTGCATTGAGCTATATTTGTAGGTGTCCATTAGCTTGCTTGTTCTCCATGTGTTGGAGTCAAGGTTAAGGGAAGAAGATCATTTGTTGATCAAGGCCAAGGTGTTCGTCATCAAGATAAAGGCCAAGTGAAGGTATGCCGAAGAGATGCTTCTCCCATCTTGGTGTATGGGGGAGCCGCATGTGAATCTTCACCAAGCGAAGCGCAATCAAGAAGATGGTTCGTCTTGAGGAGATGAAGATCGTCTCCATCGACCTCAAGTGGATTAATGCGCAAGGCAAAGGTATGATCTTGATAGGGTTTCTTTTTTACCGGTCTCATGTTGTTTAGTGAGAGACCGGATTATTGGATAGATAACTGTACTATCAAGAGGGGCTCTCGACCGAGTAACTTGATCGTATCGTTCGTGGAGAGCTCAACCCTTTGCATCCTTGCATCCTTGAAATCATCTTCATTGGTTCTTATTTGACTCTTATCGTGGTGTGGCCTTGGTGCTTGTCATGCTTGTCATGACAAGGCTAAGATCACCGAAAACGGTTTGCATATGCGTCTTCATTTGCGTTTTCGGTATTGGAGATTTTGCCGGTTCATCCGCTTGGAAGGTTTCACCTTTCCAACCCTTTGCGAAATCTCCTTTGCTAGTTTGCCATCTTCAAAGGTTGCTTTTGTCGTCCTCTTTCCAACAAAATTGGTTTTACTTCATTCGGACTTCAATTGCAAAAGAAATGGTTTTTTGGTTTGCGAAAAAGAGCTTTTAAACCTTCCCCATTTGGTTTTACAATATCTTGTTGGACTATGATGTTTCTCTACATAATCTTGTTGTGCGTATTGTGACGATTCCAACAAGTCCAAGATTATCGAAAACGGAGTTCATTTGCAAAAGTTATGGGGTTTTGGTTTTTCTGTTGGATCTACACCGGAGTCTCCGGTCCTCTGGACCCAGAGTCTCCGGCCCCTGTTTTTTCGCTGCCGAATGTCTTTGGTGTGGTACCCCCGGAGATGGACCGGAGTCTCCGGCCCAAGGGACCCGGAATCTCCGGCCCCAGGTTTTCTCAGCTCGTTTGCGTCTTTGTGGTGCGGTACTGGATAGGGGTCCGGAACACCCCCGGAGAAGGTCCGGAGTCTCCGGCCTGGCCGGAGTCTCCGCCCCTCTGGACCGGAATATCCGGCCTTCCCCGATGACCCGGAGTACCCGGAGCCTGGCCGGAATGTCCGGCCCAGGCCGGAGTCTCCGGCCCACTTACACCGGAGTCTCCGGCCTGAAAAGGCCCAACGGCTAGTTTTTGGGGAGGGCTATAAAAAGCCCCCTTCTTCCCCAAGAGCTGGCTGCTCACTTTGCTCAGCTCATTTCTTCTCTCCTCCTTTGTTGCAAACTTGTGAGCTTGATTCCTCTCAATCCCTCCAATGATTCTTGCCCAAACTTAGGGATTCAAGAGAGGAGATCTAGATCTACCATTCCACCAATCAAAATCTCCTCTAAGTGAGGGGAACCTTGTGGATCTAGATTTGGGGTTGCTTTGTGTTCATCCCCTTTGTTCTTCCTCTCTTATTCCCTCCATAGCATTAGTTGCTTTGGTTGGAATTTGAGAGTGAAGGATTTGACCACTTAGTGTGTTCTTGCCTTTTGCATTAGTTGCATCGGGTTGCTCTCTCCACGGTGATACGTGAAGTTGAAGGTTGAGAAGCTTGTTACTCTTGGGTGCATCATGTTCCCAAGATCTTTGTGCCTCTTAGGTGCATTGTGTACCCTAGATGGTTTGGAGGTGCCGCGAAGACTTCGAGTTGTGAAGCTTCGGCACGAATTTGGGAGCCCCCGATTGAGTTGTGGGTGTGTGCCCCAAGAACGGTGTAAAAGGGCTCCGGAATCCGCCTCGAAAAATTCTAATAGTGGAAGGTGAACCAAACCTTTGGGTGCGGTTCATCGGAAAATAGGGTGAGGCCTTTGTGGCATCTTGAGTAGGGCCTTTTGTGGCGAGCTCACACCCCTCCAACGAGACGTACTCCCTTAACAAGGAGGAACTCGGGAATATATCCTCGTCTCCGCGTGCCTCGGTTATTTCTATAACCGAGCTTTTACTTATGCACTTTACATTGTGATAGCCTTCGTGCTTGAAGTTTATATCTAGCTATCATCTTGTTGCTTGCCTTGTTTAGCATAGGTTGTTGGTGCACTTAGGTAAACCTAGAATTTTAGGTTGTTGGCTTGTTAATTTAAACACCTAGTTTTATTCCGCAATTTTCAAGCCCCTAAATAGAAAAAGTTTTAATCGCCTATTCACCCCCCCCTCTAGGCGACATCCGGGCATAGCTTGTTCTTTCAAACTTGTCGTTGCTCACACGATCTTTCCAACGTAATTCGTAGCTCTCCATTCAATCTATACAGTACAAACAGATAACAATAAACAAACAATACAACAATCAAATAATACAAACATAAGAACAAACATGGATAGTAGCAAAGGTAGGTAGGTTGATGGTCCAGGTTTTAATACTTGATTCAATATGCAAAAAGAATCAATGCATTTAGGTTTAGGCTTTCCATTAAAGTTCAAGGAGTGGTCAAGAGTCAAATTTGAAAATTTCAAATTTGAATGGGTTGGAGTGGTGTTCCAATGGTATAAATATGGTTTACATACTGATATTGGTCAAAAGGGTTTAAAGCTAGGTAGGCCAAGGTTTGCAAAACAAGTTATAAATAGGTTTTAACCAAAATCAACATTCCTATGGTGGAATGGTTCTAAGAAAAATAGGTTTTGGTTCTACTGGACATAGGACATAAATTTAAGTCATTTTCCAAAAGGAACCAATTTAAAATAATTTATAGATTTAAAGTTATAACAAAATTACTCAAATCACTCATTTGAAATTTGAATAATTTCAAACTTGCCAAAACAGAGAACTAATAATTCTAAAATAATCTACAGGTCAAGAGGTTTTAAAAAATATAAAGTTTACTAAATTTGGCCAAACGGTTGAAAAGTTATAAGGGTTTGCAGTTACAGGGGTTTTTCTGCAAAACTACCAATTTGGAATAAATCCAGAAAATAGCAGGTGACGTGGCGCTCACTGGGCGCTGACCGTGCAGCTGACGCAGCGGCCATGCGGCACAATGCAATTAGACGGTACCGGTTCGGTTAAGTGGTTTAACCTGCGCCCTAGATCTAAGATCTAACGGTCCCGATCTGTTCGAGCTGGTACCAGCGGCAGACGGCGGCGACAGGGCGGCACAACGTGTTCCCGGCGATGTAAGGCGTTCCAGGACTCATGCGTCCTACCTGGACATTCGGGGCGGTGAGGCGAGTCCAACGGCGAAGCTAGGGGCAGCGGCGTGTCCTGGTTGCTTCCCAATCTCTAGCTCGCCGGAGTTGAGGATGGCGACGGCTCCATTCGGTCCAGGACGACGGCTCGATCTGCTGCTCCTACGGCTCAATGATAAAGTCCAGCAGACTCCTATGGTCACGGCGAAGGTGAATACGTCCTCGGCAGCGGCTTAGGTGGCTTGAATCGACGAAGACGTTGACTTTCGAGCTCGGATTCCGGCGGCATTCCGATGCCGATTGTGTATGCTCTGGTTCACCGTTTGCAAAAAGAGAAGATTAGTCGGGTGCAGAATTGAGAGAGGAAGGTGAGAGACATGGTTAGAAGGGCTTGGGTGTTCCTAGGCGACGACGACGTTCACCTTTTCGAGCTCAACAATGGCGGCCGGCGGCGGAAGTTCGATCTCGAATCGAGATCGATTTGAGCTAGGGTTTCAAAAAGAAAAAGAGGGGAAAGGACGGTAGAGACATGGGGATTTTATAGGCGGATTTTTGTGGGCAGGGGGCAAGAAATCGGAACGGAATCGGCGATTTGTGGGGAGTGATACATCTCAAACGTATCTATAATTTTTGAGTGATCCATGCTAGTTTTGTGATATTGTCACATGTTTTTACTGTCATTTATATCATTTTTTATGGATTTTGTCGGACTAACCTATTGACAAGACGCCCAATGCCAGTTCCCTGTTTTTGCTGTTTTTGTATTTCAGAAAATTTACTTCTGGAAATATTCTCGGAATTGGACGAAAATTTACGGGGAATTTTTACTCGACGAAAGACACTAGAAGACCAAAGGGGAGCCTGAGGGGCCACCCACACGGCGCAGGCGGCCTCTTGCCGTGGCCCCCCTAGGACCCGCGGGTGGGGCCTGCCCCTGCTCCTGGGGCACCCCCTCGGCCCCCTCCGACGCCTATAAATTCACATTAAACCTAAAAACGGCGAGGCGGCCATTATTTTCCAGAAACTCGACCCCGACGCGCCGTCACCGAAAACCCTAGTTCGGGGTCCAATCTGAAGCTGATCTCGGCACTCTGCCGGAGGGGAGATCGATCCCGGAGGGCTCTTCATCGCCATGCCTTCCTCCGGGATGATTTGTGAGTAGTCTCACGTTGGACTACGGGTCCATGGCAGTAGCTAGTTGGTAGTCTCTCTCTCTTGTGCTTCATGTCTTATGATCTTGTGAACTTCCTGACATGATCAAGATCGATTATTATAATGCTATGTGATGTGTTTGCTGGGATCCGATGGATTATGAATTTATGTTCAGATTGTGCATGATTCTTATATGAGTAATTTATGTTCTTGCATGCTCTCTGATGTGCATAGTTACTTTGGGCAAGTGATTGTGTGTATCTCCAAGAGAGGGTATTTATGCTAGATAGTGGGTTCATGCCCCCTTTTGTTCCTGGGCACAAGTGACAGAAACATCTAAGGGCGAGGGTGTGCTGTTGCTACTAAGGGTAAAACAGCGGTGTTAATGTCTATTTTGATATTAGTATTGCTTACTTTATGCACTTTACTTAATGCAATTGTCTGTTGCTTGCAACTTAATATCGTTGGGTGACAGGCTGGACAACGATCCCACGGTGGACTTTTTAGACAAAGACGCAGTTGGACTCAACGGTCTTTGTTCCTTGTCGTGATGCCTCCATAAATATTATCATGTCCTTTTTGTCATAGCTAAATTGGGTTTGTGTCATGATCTTGTCAATTGCCTAGCTGTAATTCGTTCACCCATCACATGCATACTTTATTTACTTGAGAGACTCCACTAGTGAACCCATGGCCCCCGGTCCATCTTTTTACATCGTTTAATTACAACCTCATTTACTTGCTTTAATTATCATTATTCCTCTGGTCACTTTTCATATTTTATCTATTTCATCATACAATTAACCGCTTTATTTTCTGCGAGACCGGAAAGATTGACAACCTTTCCACCGTTGGGGGCAAAGTATTTTGGTTGAGTGTGTGCAGGTTCGCGTCTGTTGAAGGTCAAGCGCTAGAGATCTTCAACATTCACCTCGTTGTTGATTTCAAAGTCCTACTGGTTCGATAAACCTAGGTTCGTTAAACGAGGGAAAACTGCTACTAGGTGCAATTCCGCCTTCGCTTGGGGCACCACCCAACTTATTTTAATACAGCAGCAATCTCCTAGCGGGTTTTGTATCACAAATAGCTAAAAGTTTGAAACAAGGAGTGTCCTCAAGCTACGGTACAAAACTATGAAGTTGGATCCACCTTTTAAGTTTCTCAATCGTAGGAATGCGCCTAAGTTTAAAGAGGGCTATCGAACAGGTTATTATCTACAAAGGTATTTGCAAAGACATATAGACTATGTTCATAATATGAGTTTATGTTTTATCTAAATAAAACTTATAAGAACTCCCACTTAAACGAACATCCCTCATCGTCGTTTTAGTTATTACACGATTCTAATCCACTACGCCACCCCCGTTCAGTCACGGTCGATGATATAGCTTCAAAGGTAGACATCATCCATGCGACTCATGCTTAACCTTTCGGTCACTTGTGTTTCGAGGACATGTCTGTACATGCTAGGCTCGCTAAATTAACCGTAGTGTTTTTGCTGTGCAACATGGCTTACACCCACCGTATGCGAACGCCGAGATGTGTGACACCCAATTATCACGACGTGCTTCATAACGGAGAACTTTCTTGGTGGTGCACACTAGGGGAGAACATGGACATTGGAATTTACTTGAGGGATAAACCTATATTGCCATTGCTGTATATCTAATACAAACAATACAGGTAGCACACAACAACATCAAATGTAAAATGTGTGACATGATATGGTCTTTGCTCCTTGATCTCCATCGAGCGCTCCGGCGTTGCACTGGATCCATAGTGCCTTCACGCCAGCGGCTAAACATTTCGTTAAATACTTACCGTTACCATATCATATCACGCGCCCCTGCAAAATAAAGTTAGACGCCTCTACTTTATCTTTTGCATATTTTACGTGGCTGCTAGGGCTTTCGCACAAGAACCGCTTCTTACCTACAAACCTTACAATCACAACACCGATTAAATAATTGTCCCTATTACACCCCTTTTGGGGGCCCTCCGTTGAAAATGCCATACCACCATTGCAAGAGAGATAGACACCCGCTAGCCATATATATGGTACAAGCCATGTGTCAAGTGCGGAACCAGTCTTGCGTAAGCGTATGCGTAAGTTCGGTCCAGGCCGCTTCATCATACAATCCAGCAGTATGAACAAGTGCATGTGGGAGGGTAACAATTATAGAATCGATGCCCACATTCAACATGTGTTCTAACCGTACTAACATATCTACGCATGGATCGGCTCTGATACCACTGAAAGGTTTCCGCGACAGAAAACAAAAAAATTCCTAACGACGGGAACAACATATAGCCAAGATCTATCTATGAGACATGAAAGTAATGGAGGGAAACAATGCTTATACCTTTGAAGACTGTAAGCATCGACGATCAAAAGATCTGCGTTGATGATGATGCATGATGAAGACGTAGTCGTACAAGCTCCGAGTGCCACAATCGGCAACACTCCCGCCGCTCTACACATCTTGATGTAGACGACGTCCCCTGGCTCCGGTCCAGCGGTAGCAGCGGAAGAAGAGTAGCTCAAACTGAAGCACCAGCAGCACGACGGTGTGCGTATGGTGTAAAAAGCTCTCTACCGTGCATAGCTCTGAAAGGCGGAACCACGCTCGAGGTGAGAGAGAGAGCAAGTTGGATGCCAAAACGAGGAGGAGGACCCCTCCTCATATAGGCTGAAGGGAAGAGTCAACACCCTTGGCTTAGCCATGTGGGACTATTCCTACTGAAGGGGTCGTTGCATAGAAAACAAAAAAATTCCTACGAAACAAGCGTAAGAAACCCCACGATCTAGATCTGTTAGATGAAGGTAGTGAAGTGGAGATCCAATCTCTTACCCTTGAAGATCGAACTAACGCATTTTGTCGGTGCAGGGGTTCGCTAGTCGATCCCCGCAACTAGACGCATCTAGTCGTGAAGAGATTTATTTCCTCGAAGATCCAATCCGATGAAGTGCCACAAGAGGCAGCACCTCCGCGGTATCCACACGTACGGCTCGATGTAGACTCCGTCTTCTTGATCCCGCAAGCAAGGAGGAAGTGGATAGATAGATCTCGGCACCACGACGGTTGTGGTGGCGTTGATGGTGTAGATCTCCGCGAGCAGGGCTTCGCCAAGCCAAGCAAGAGGAGAGGGAGAGGAGGAGGTGGCGCAGCAGCAGCAGCCCTACAGCTAGGGGTGGTGCGGCTAGGGTGTGGAGGTGGAGATTGCGGCAGCCCTCCGGGAGGGGTGGCGCAAGAGGTGGAGGCCAGGGCAAGAGGGGGGCGGCGGCTAGCACTTGGCGCAGCACGCCTGGGCGGCACCCCCCTTCAAATAGGTGGAGGGGGCCAAGGGGTGAGGCGCACCTAGCCCTAGGGCCGGCCGGCTTGGGGCTTCCTTACCACCCAAGGAGCCCCCCTTCCTTAAAGGGTGCGGCGGCCAAGGGTGGGACTTGGCTCCCAAGCCGAGTCCACCTAGGGTTTGGCCCTCCCCTTTCCAATTCAGCCCATGTGGGCCTATGGGCTGGTGCGGCCAGACCATTAGGGTTGCTTCACCACCCATTGGTCCATGTGGGTCCATACGTTATAGGCCCCACTTCTA
The DNA here is from genome assembly GCA_012064385.1 of Puccinellia tenuiflora. Taxonomy (NCBI): domain Eukaryota; kingdom Viridiplantae; phylum Streptophyta; class Magnoliopsida; order Poales; family Poaceae; genus Puccinellia; species Puccinellia tenuiflora. The sequence goes on from QRDG01000747.1 coordinate 1,275,338, forward strand.
GAACCTTCCGGTACCCTGCTGAAATATTCTGGAACTTTTCCGATACCTCCGGAAACCACTTTCCTTATATGAATCTTATTCTCCAGACTCTTCCGGAACTCCTCGTGATGTCCGGGATCCCATCCGAGACTCCGAATCACCATTCGTTCATACCATCAATTATCTCAATGCTAACCCTAGCTACATCGGAGCGTTAAGTGTGTGACCCTACGGGTTCGAGAACATGCAGACATGATCAGATCAATAATCAATAGTGGGACCGGGATGCCCATATTGACTCCTACATATTCAATGAAGTTCTTTATCGATTGAACCACGATGCCGGAGATTCTTAATCTCGTATACGATTCCCTTTGTCTCACCGATATTTAATTTGCCCGAGACTTGATCGTCGATATCTCCATATCTAGTTCTATCTCGTTACCTGGCAAATTCTCTTTACTCGTCCATAATATAGGATCTCCGTGATTACCACTTAATCACATGGTTGCAACCTTTCTGATGCTATATTACCGAGAGGGCCCAGAGATATCTTTTCCGTCACAAGGAAGGACAAATCCCACTCTTGATTCATGTCACCCAACAAATACCATCGGAGATACCTAAAAGCCACCTTTATAATCACCCAGTTACGAAGTGACGTTTGATGTCCACAAAGTATTCCTCCAGTAAACGGGAGTGACATAGTCTCATGGTCTAAGGAAACTATACTTGACATACTAAAAGTGTTAGCAATAAAACTGTGTGACACGATCAATTGCAACTCTTTATTATTTGGGTCTTGTCCATCACATCATTCTCCTAATGACGTGAGTCCGTTATCAAGTGACTATAACAAGTCCATGGTTAGGAAACTCTAACCATTTCTTGACTAACGAACTAGTCCGGTAGAGGCTCACTAGGGACATCTGGTTTTTTATATTCCACACATGTATTATGTTTTCGGTTAATACAATTATAGCATGGAGAATAAACTATTATCATAAACATGAATATGCTAATAAACCATTTTATTATTGCCTCTAGGGCATATTCCCAACAGTCTCCCACTTGCACTAGAGTCAATAATCTAGTTTACATTTTCCCGATCCAACACTCATGAAGTCTAACATTCATGTAGTCTCAGTGTTGATCATGTTTGCTTGTGGAAGAGGTTCTGTCCGTGCTCTGTACTATACAGTTCTCTATGTTCTTTGCAAAACGTCAATGTCACCTAATTTGACATTACTTTATCATCACATGATAAACCTCATATCATCACATGATAAACTTCGTATCATCATCATATGATGAATATAATATATTTGGTTATAGAGTGAGATTTTCGTTTCCCTTTCATGCCTACATGACGTATGATCAGTCAAGAGGACTTTCACATAGCATGTGCACCCGGAACTCACTCAGTCTTGAAACAAAATTTCTCAAACCACAATATTATATCTTTTAATCCTTGAATTAATCATATACTCCTATATGGTGTAGACTCACAAATCGACAGTGTTATACTTTTCACTTCGATATTTCCGATCATGCTTTCGCTGCGCTTCTGCCTTTATGAGATTTCCAATCTAGTTTGGTTTTATGACTTCAACCAAGTCTACCAATCTCTAGATTCTATTATCTCAACTTCATGAAAAATAACTCCTCACTTAACATGTTCTTCTAACCAAGAACTTGGGTCACATATCGTCAAATACAAACACATGGTTATTATATGTTTATACCTATGAACCATTCATAGCGAATACCAACATATCCTTCAACCATCAATTTTGTACTGAGTTATCAACTCAATGTTTCACCTATTTCTCACAAGCAGATGAACCTTTCTTCTCTTGTTTTATTTTGAACTCCTTCAAAATCTTACTTAGGTTAAACATCCTGACATAATGCTTTATCAAACATATCTATCCACCACAGATACATCTATCTCCATAGATATTTGACGTTCAAAACTAACTTCACAAGTTATACGTTGGTTCCTGACTCATTTACAACATTTATGAAATCTCCATTTCACTCAAACAAGATGTTGTAAACTCCCACTCAAATATACACCATACACATATTAAATTGTGAAACCACTTTGGCTCCCACTCAGAAATATGTTATCTCTATATTTGACCATGATTAACTAGCTCCCACTCAAACATATGTCACCACATATTTTGATCATGGAAAAATAGTTTTCTGCTCTAACTTAACATATGTCACCACATATTATAATTAGATCCCACTCAGTTTCTTATGCACTTTCTCGATATTTTGGACACCTCCAAAACTCTTAATTAACTTTTAAAATTCAAGAACTCATATATGAACGCTATTACTTTGCTAGCTTTAAGTTTTATTTATTCTCTACAAAACCCCTTTTGAGGAATAAATATGTGAAACACCACTTCACAAAATCAAGCAACAATTACTTTGTGATTTAAACTTAACATAGGATGACTCTTAGTCATTTTCGTATTTGAGGCTTCTACTTCTTCTTTGTAGTTTCATAGGTATGTATTGTTTCTCAAACATGACAAGTAAATGATGAATATTATTTTGTAACCTGAAAAATTTAATATTCTTGAATCCTACTTTTCATTAGAAAAACTTAACTCGAAATTCAATGATCACTATCATTAACTTCTCTTTTAAATATCAAGTCTAAACCATTAATGCACTTTTCAAAATGTGCCACTTGATAATTAAAAGCAAGATCAACCATCTTGATTTAAGTCTCTTTGTTCCATCAATCCTTTTTATCAATGAAACTCTTTTCATGATAAACCACTAAAACCTTTAGCACAACCAACAAATTAGTTTGCTCCTTTTAGTCTCATATTGTGGAATCTTATTCATAGTCACACTTATGAATATACTACAACATTATTCGCAATAGGCTCTAATAATCATTGAGACCTCCTTTTCTCATAACTCATATGAAAAATATATGCGAATCATACATAGATCCTTGTTTCTAAACGGAGTGTTATCAAATAAATCTAAATGTTACAAATAAACCCAAATAAAAAAACCCTTTTATTTTATAAGACCACATAATATCTAATATAATGTGATTACAATATTTAGGGTGCATCAAAACGTCTTTTGAATCTAAATATTGCAATTTTTGAAAACACTTTTCACAAGTCTTCATACTAAAACAATAACTCAAATATTTTGTCTCTTTTGATCAAATCGAAAAGTCTCAATTTTCTCGTTAACTTAACATCCTTAACTCAAGAATTTTATTTGATCTCATCAAATATCATAACTTGAATAAATACATCTATTTACTCATATTTTTTATGATGGAGCGCACAAAATAAAGACATCTAACATTTGCTGAAAATACAACCAACATTTGTGTTTATTTTCAGCAACTCATGGCACTCTTCCAATGGGCGGCATTTTATTCACACTACTTCAAAACAAGGCGCATGTGTTAAACATCAAACTGTTCTTCACAATGCTTAGCATGAACAAATAAAATGTCATTATTGAGTTTTAGATATTTTTAGTATGTTTCATATTTATAAATGTTCAACCAATTTATCATCTAGATTATAATAAGAATAATACACTTATAATCGAAACTTGTGATTTCCAAAAAGGATCACTCATGAAAATAGAACAACCATTGTCTTTAACATGAATAACCGTCTGACATAAGCAAGACACAGTAATCAAAATCACACTTAATTCGATTACAAAACTTATTCAAATCCTCTAATCCAAAACGATAAATGTAGAGACAGATCGTTGCCAGCATCAACTTCTTGATTGCCACCATTCCGCAACGTCTTCCTAGATCCTTCATGCAAATCTCAAGCAGCAGATTTTGTTTTCATAAAACATAATGAGTATCAAATACTTATTGAAACCGCCACAATTGCAATTTGGACTTAAACACTTATAACTTGTATATCAATATATACTTTCTGCATTGTCAACTTCTCTTGCTATGGGTTCCACTTTGACATGATGCAGCCGAGACACAAACTCATAGGAAGTGATCAAATCCCTTCCTATGACATAGTCTCCGACATAATTCTTGAAGCTGGGGAGAAGCTAGCGTAGCACACCATCTATCGCGAAATCGCCATTCATCTCGTAGTTACAAACAAGCACTAGACGATGATGTATCTCATGCATTATCCTCAGGTGTTGTTTCAAGTAAGTGTTCTCTTCCATCTTGAGTGAAAGGAAGCCGTTCAGACATTCGAACCTTACAATTCTAACTTGTGCTAAAACCCTATTTTTCAGCTCACCAACAATCTCCATTCCAGTCAAATTCTTGAATTGTCTACTTAGGTCAGAAATCATGAAGGTGCATATCATCCACTTGACTTGCAAGTAGGTGGTTCAAAACCACTCCATGTACTCTTCATAGCTTGCAGAAATATTTGGGCATTCTTCTAATGGTTCATCTAACACGTAGAGCTCAGCATTGGTGTGTAGGACTTCTTTACGACGCAGGTACTACTCAACAAAAGTTGACCCATCGAGACGCAGTTTTTTCAGCAATGAACAGACTACCGTAGTCGACCATGATCTAAAAGGATTTTTGCAAAGACATCTAAGGACTTTCGTTTATGATAATTTTAGTTCATCTTAATCAAAATTACTATATGAACTCCCACTAAACTCAACATCTCTCTGGTTGTTTAGTGACACACGATCCAAATCCACTACACCACGACCGATCATCACGTGAGATGATGTAGCTTCAATGGTGAACATCACCATGTTGATCATATCATCCATATGAATCGTGTTTAACCTTTCGGTTCTTGTGTTCCGAGGCCATGTCTGTACATGCTAGGCTCGTCAAGGAAACCGTAGTATTTCCGCATGTGTAAACTGGCTTACACCCGTTGTATGCGAACGTTAGAGTCTATCACACCCGATCATCACGTGGTGCTTCAAAACGACGAACTTTTGTAATGGTGCATACTAGGGGAGAACACTTCTTGATATTAACGTGAGAGATCACCTTATCATGCTACCGTCGCGATCACATCTAAGCATAACAATAAGGCGCATAAAAGGATGCCTCTTCTTCTTGTGCCTTTGATCTCCATCTCCAAAGCACCGGCATGATCTCCATCATCACCGACATTATGGCGCCTCCTCCATGGTTGCCATCACCAACTATTGTTTTTTCTACAACTATTGCTACTCTTAGCGATAAATAAAAACAATTACATGGTGATTCAATGACACGCAGGTCACATAAAATAATAGACAACCATATGGCTCTTGCCGGTTGCCGTACTCATCGACATGCAAGTCGTGAAATATTACAAACATGATCATTGCATACATTATCCCAAATCACATATTGGCCATACCACATCACAAGACCCCTGCAAAAACAAGTTAGACGTCCTCTACTTTGTTTACGCAATTTTTACGTGGCTTGGGTCAATGAGATAGAACCGTTCTAATCTACGCAAAACCACAACGGTAGTATAGTAGTTGCTTATTTACTCATCCTTTTGAAAGGCCTTCCATTAAAAATTGCATCTTCACTAGAGCAAGAGAAACAGACACCCTCCAGCCACTTATGCAATACAAGTTGCATGTCTGTCGTGGAACCGGTCTCTCGTGCGCGGACGAGTAAGGTTGGTCCGGGCCGCTTCAATCTCACAATACCGCAAAGACGCAAAGTGCACGCGAGAAGGTAGCAACATAAAATATCAACGCCCACAACTCCCTGTGTTCTAATCGCATCAACATCTAGGAATAGATCTAGGCTCTGATACCACTGAAGGGGTCGTTGCATAGAAAACAAAAAATTTCCTACGACACAACCGGAAGAAACCCCACGATCTAGATCTATTAGACGAAGGTAGCGAAATGGAGATCCAATATCTTACCCTCGAAGATCGAACAAACGCGTTTTGTCGGTGCAGGGGTTGGCTAGTCGATCCCCGCAACTAGACGCATCTAGTCGCGAGGAGATGTATTTCCTCGAAGATCCAATCCGATGAAGTGCCACAACGGGCAGCACCTCCGCGGTATCCACACGTATGGCTCGATGTAGACTCCGCCTTCTTGATCCCGCAAGCAAGGAGGGAGTGGCTAGATAGATCTCGGCACCACGACGGTTGTGGTGGCGTTGATGGTGTAGATCTCCACGAGCAGGGCTTCGCCAAGCCAAGCAAGAGGAGAGGGAGAGGAGGAGGTGGCGCAGCAGCAGCCCTACAGCTAGGGGTGGTGCGGCTAGGGTGTGGAGGTGGAGATTGCGGCAGCCCTCCGGGAGGGGTGGCGCAAGAGGTGGAGGCCAGGGCAAGAGGGGGGCGGCGGCTAGCACTTGGGGCAGCAAGCCTGGGCCACACCCCCCCCTTATATAGGTGGAGGGGGCCAAGGGGTGAGGCGCACCCAGCCCTAGGGCCTGCCGGCTTGGGGCTGCCTTACCCCCAAGGCGCCCCCCCCCCTTCCTTAAAGGGTGCGGCGGCCAAGGGTGGGACTTGGCTCCCAAGCCGAGTCCACCTAGGGTTTGGCCCTCCCCTTTCCAATTCGGCCCATGTGGGCCTATGGGCTGGTGCGGCCAGCCCATTAGGGTTGCTGCACCACCCATTGGTCCATGTGGGTCCATACGATATGGGCCCCACTTCTAGACTCTTCTAGAACCTTCCAGTACCCTGTCGGAGAACTGTCCCAGGAACTGGGGGTGTCTCGAGAAGGATCGAGTAAGGGGCTGAACACGGAATCAAACAACCCTCAACGTGCTCCGGCGACGGTGCTCGTCGGGCTCGCTACGGGACCGCACTGCAGAAAAGGAACGCTCGGTCTTACCTAGGTTCAGGGCCCTCTTGTGGAGGTAAAACCCCTACGTCCTGCTCTGGTGTATTGCACTGCTTGGAGAGTTCACAGTACAAGAAGAGCTTGTCGAGCTCGAGGTGGCTAACAATGGCTACTTGCTAGTCTTCAGATCTAGGGTTAGGGTTTGCTAGAGCTGCACCAACCGAAGATCGAACCCTTTGCTTGGGCGTGCTCCTCCTCCTTTTATAGGCGTCCTGGACCTCTTCCGCCCAAACATTTGGGCGGGAAGGGCTACCACATGGCGACGAAGGGGGAGGCGCGGTGCACCGTAAAGGTGAAGTCCACCATAAAGGTAAAGCTCGTGGACGCGGTCCACGGCAGGGGAACGGCGTCACCAAAGCTGAAAAGGGGCACCGACCAGCTGGACAGTGGGCTGGCGCTTGCCGAGGTGGGAGGTGACCCACGGTGACGTCGTCCTTGGAGCGTAGCTGCAGACTGTTCCCTTGTCACCAAAGAGGCAATACTCGTTGTCCGCTTTGCTTGGCTCCGCTTTGTTGATTGCTTTATACATGGAAACGGCAACTGCGGCGTCGTCGTCATCGCGCGTAGGCACGCGCGTCACTCTGCACTTGGCGCAGAGCCCATGTGCGCTCTGCCGCGGGGGCAGAGATGGCTTCACGAGGAAGGCGCTTCGCGAGGAAAAAAGCCTCGCCGAGCCCTTCAGCTTGGTCCTTAGCAGAATTGCGGGCGGCGTCGGAGACGCCTTGTCGAGGAGCGATCCCTCGCCAAGGGGGAGAATCCTTGGCGAGGAGAAAAACCCTTCGCGAGGGGAAAAATCCTCGCGGAGCTTGCCAGGCTTGGAGAGCCTGGTCCTTAGCGAAAATCATCCAAAGGATCTTGTGGGCCCTGGCAGGCCGGCCCGTGGTACCCTGGTTTCCACAGTGCCGACAGTAGCCCCCGGGCCCGCAACGGGCACGCCGAGGCCCATGACGAAGGCGAAGCGTCGAGGGGCCAAAGATGCCTGACAGGGCCGCGACACATGGCACGCAGCGGTTGCGCCCGCGGCCACGACCTCCTCGGCTCCAACGGGCGACGTGGTGGGGCCTGCCACGACTCGGGTGCTGGTCAATAAAGCCTGGGCGCGCAGGCGGCACCCGTCACTTCTCCCATTACTCCTGCGCAAACTTCTCCAAAAAACCTCTTCTTCCTCCCAGAGCTCGCCGCCTCCGAGGTCTCCGCCTTCGAGTTTTTCTTCCGGCGGCCATGGCTCCCAAGAGGGCAACCGACGGCCAGAAAGGCAAGGCCGCGATGCAGACCGGCACGTCTGCGGCGGCGGTGCGGGGCGCCGCGCCCCAGGGGACGATGCCGGAATCCCTCGTCGGCGCAGCGGCGGTTTCCAGGGTGCAGCACCTGGTGGCCGCCAACACCCACGAGCTCGGCGCCACCAGCATAGCGCCCGGCGGCAGCAAGGTCGGCGTGGGGTACTACCCCGTCTTCCTTCACACACTCTACGCCGGCCTCGTTCCTCCCTTCTCCAGCTTCCTCCTGGCGATTCTTGAAGCGTACCGGATCCAGCTCCTTCATCTCCACCCCAACTCCGTGCTCATTCTCGCCATCTTTGCCTACCTCTGCGAGGCATACGTCGGTGTCCATCCCTCGGTGGCCCTCTTCCGCAGCTTCTACTCCCTCCGGAGCACCAAGTCGAACGAGCGGCTTGGATGCGTCTCCTTCCGCATCGCCGCCGCCAGAAGTGAGGAATACATTCCCATCGCGTGGCAGGGTGAGAATGCCATCACCGAGGTGACGAAGAAGGTGGAGAAGTTCCGCGAGAAGTGGCTCTTCGTTCGCACCAAGTCGTCGAACCGCAACCTGGAGGTACCCGCGGCGCCGCCGAGGAAGTGGGCGCGTTGGGCGAGTGGTGACTTCGAGGGCCCTAAGCTCATGGCGGTATATGAGCGTATTCAGGTGCTCCGTGAGGCCGGGCTCACCGGCCGGATGGTGGCGAATGATTTCGTTGCACGCCGCATTGCTCCTCTTCAATGGCATTCGGCGCCGATGTGGACCTATTCAGGCCCAGATGACAGGATGTGCCTCAGCCCCGATGATCTCTCCCCGGAAGAGCTAAAGCAGATCATGAGGGCCCTCTTTGCCACGACGTCCATTTCACCCCCAAGCAACGACGACGCCCTGCCGCTGTTCGTATATATGGATGAGAACGTGCGCGAGGCCCGTAGGCTCCTACCCCTCTTTGACGAGTGGGGCATCAGGCCCGCGAGGCTCGTCGGGTCCCGCCGCAACCCGTGGGCGGCGGAGCAGGAACAGGCGGGCGACGCGCTGGAGCCGGACGAGGATGAAGAGTCCGGCGAGGATGAGGCTTCCCGAGGCGCCAACCCCTCGGGCGAGGAGGAAGCTTCCCGAGGTGCCAACCCCTCTGGCGAGGATGCAGGTTCAAGGAACGTGCCGCCCGGCGCGGACCTCCAGGAGATTTCCTCTAGCGGCGACGAGGACACCTTCCGCGTGGTCCGTTCCCATCGCCCTACAGAGGAGGGCAGCAGCAGGAGAGGGCGTCACGAGCCCCGCACCAAGGCCCTCCACGACAAGGACGCCGGGGCCGCCTCAAGGGACGTGCCTCCCGAGGAGGCAGCGGCGCCTCCCGAAGAGGCCGGAGCGAGCGCCCTCCAGCCGCCCAGGGGGAAGAAAAGGGTGTGGAGAGCGGCCGACGAGTAAGTTTGGTCCTTTCTTTTCTTTCAGCATTTGCTCCAGAGAAACTCCTCCTGAGGGGTCTATGCTTTGCTTGTGTTTCTTCAGGGTACCCGCGGCGCCGAGGAAACGGCGTCTCCGCAAGCTTGGGGAGATCGCCAGCGCCGCCGAGGAGGCGCCTGTGGCCGACGAGCCGCAGCAGGCGGCCGTCGAGCCGCGGCAAGCGGCTGACGAGCCGAGGCTGGCGACCGACGAGTCGCAGCAAGCGGCTGTGGAGTCGCCGCAGGAGACAGTCCCTCCCGCGGGTGAGCACCGCGCGGAGGTGGTGGTGGTCGAGGAGGCGACGACGTCTCCATCTAGGGGAGCTTCTCCCCCCGTGGTTGAACACCGCGAGGAGGAGGTGATTGAGCTGGCGACGCCTCAGCCAACTCGGGCTGCCACTCCTCCTGCGGCCGAGCACCGCGAGGAAGAGGAAGCGGTTGACGAGGAGATCGTCCTGGAGCCGCCCCCAGAGACGGAGGAGGCTCCAACAAGAGGGGCGGACGCGCCCGAGGCTGCGGCGGGCGCGGCCACCGTTGAAGGGGCGGGGAGCGCCCCTGAAGAGCAAGAGGTGGTGGTGCCTCTGGAGCCCCCAAGCGGCGGGGCCGGGGGCGAGAGGACGCCCAGTCCCCTGAGGGCTCCCGACGCGGGCGGCGAGGGGGGCGCCCCCACGAGCCCCCAAGCCGCGACGGGGGCCGCTACAAGCTCGGGGCAAGGTGCCTTGGGCGCTTCGACGAGCGTCGAGGCCCCTGCGCCCCGCAACGACGCAGGGGCCCTGGCGCTGGGTGAGCCGCGCCCTCGCGCGGTTCGCCGCGACGTTGTCTTCCGCCAATCGCGGCAGGCGCTCGACGAGCTGGCGGCGCAGCTCGCCGAGGAAGATCTCGCCAGGGAGAAGGAGCGGGCGAGGCTTGCCGACGCCTGGGCCCTTCTCCACGAGCGGGTGGAAATGTGTCGCCGGCAGGACGCGGCGACAAGGGCGGCGCGCGAAGAAGCGATGCGCTTCGCGAAGGAGACCCGCGACAGCGTCAAGCGGGAGGCGGCTGAGGTCATGGACCAGCTGGACGCCGCCCGGGAGGCGCTGGAGACGGAGACCACCGCCAAGCACCAGGAGCTGGCGGCCGCAGAGGAAAAGTTCGCCAACGAGTCCGAGGCCACGAGGACCAGCTTGAAGGAGTTGCGCGAGCAACTGGATACCCGCGAGGGGCAGCTAGCGCCTCGCGAGACCGAGCTGAAACGGCGCGAGGGGGAGCTCTCCCTCCAGGAGACGAGCTGCGTCAACGCGAGGAGCAAATCCAACTGCTCGAGGCGGCCCAGGCCATCCGCGAGGGGCAACTGCAAGAGCGCGAGAATTCGGTGGCCAGGAGCGAGGCCACCCGCAAGGAGCGCCACGACAAGGCCAACGCCGACCTTGCGGCAAAGCAGAAGCGGACCCAGGATGAGGCCGACGCCAGGGTTGAGCGCATCCGCGAGAGCCTCGCCAACGACTACGACGCCAAGGCCAAGATGCAGGAAGAGCGCTTCACAAAGAAACGCAACGAGTTCCTGCATCAGGTCGAGGGGCTCGAGAAGTCGGAGAGGGAGTTGACCTCTCGCCTCCAGCGCGCCAAGGAGGCGCTGACTCGCGCGGAGAAGGAGATCGTGACCCTGAAGGCGGACCTGAGCGACCTCCAGCAGCAGGTGGGACCGGCCGCGGACCGCGCGGAGCAAGCGCAAGACTCCGCGCGGCACAGCCGGGCCATGACGCGCCAGCGCCAGCTCATGCTCCACGAGTTGGTTCGCCGCGCGAACGCCATCGGGGACGACCTGAGGATTGAGGTCCCCCACCTTCCCTCCGGAGGGATCGACGACGAGGCAGCACACACGCAATTCTTCGGGCAATTCCTCGAGGAGATTGAAAAGGTCGCGAAACGCTTCGACGAGCGCGTTGTGGCGGAGAGCCGCGATCTCCTCGTCCTTGCCACCAGCCGCGTCTTCAGCAACCTTCTGAAGCTCTGGCCCTCGTTCAACCTCGAGGCCGTGATGGAGCCGGTCGAGATCCGCAGCAAGGCGGGGGAGGCCGCTGAGGTGCTTGCCAAGAAGTACGACCAGGTCTTGGTCAACGAGGACGAAGGCGATGGCGAGGAAGGCGCCCTGGAAGCGGGAGCTGCCGCGGATGGAGCGGGGACCTCAGGAGGCGCGACGGCCTGAACTCCTTCCTGTAGCTGGTCGTGCATGAGGCACATTATCGTGGTATTTTGGTTGTAATAACTTTTGTAAAGACTTGCTTTTAGCTTTGGAACGTGCTTGTGAATGTCCCTCGGGTGGCTTTTGTCTTTTCCCTTCATGTCTTTTTCGCTCTACGTCTTAGGACCCTCTCTTAGCGCTACACCACCGCCGCTTCGGTATGTGCGAGTCAGTGCTCCACAAGTCCGGGGGGTGCGTGAGGCCTCAAGAAGTAAGAGCTCCGCGAAGCGCGATGCTTGGGGCTCCCCTTTGACGTGCAAGCAGCCCATGAGGCGTGGGAGAGAGAAAAGAGACTCGAGGGGCAAAAACCAGCAAGAGGAAATTCGACCAAGTTCTTGTACTTAGCTTGACGAGGCGTTTCCGCCTTGGAGAGGGTGTTGGTTCCCTGGCGAGGCGTTGTTGCCTTGGAGAGGGTGCCTGATGCTTGTTACCTGCACTTGGACAGATAGGCATACCCACAAGCAATAGATAGCTATATAACTTGAGCCCGTAGGTTCCTTCATGTGTGTCTCACGAGGAGAACAAGCACCAAGGTTTTGGTGATCCTTGGTGAGTTGACGTGCGCGGGAGCTGACCCATGAGTTCAGAGCTCCTTGGGAGTTGACATGCATGAGAGCTGACCCGCAGGTTCAGAGCTCGGATCCCTTGGGTTTTAGGTGCTGCCGGGATGCTCCCGTGGCATGGCACCCTGCTAGCCCCCGCTCGTGAGATACACAGGAGGGATCATACGAGCAAGAATAAATAGCAATAACAGCTTTGCCGAAGTCGCAAAATATGTTGGCGCGATGCGCAAGAGTTCAAATTGTCTTGGGACATAGGTTCATTACACTGGCGTGGCCAGAAACACAAAAAATCCGCCATGCTCTTGGCATGGGGTCCACATTCTGTGGCTGAGACTCTCGAGAGGCGTGCCCGAGGCAGACGCATGTAGAGAGAGCTCAGGGGGCCCCTATGCGGGGGTGGCTTTTAGCCTGCGTTCCACCATGACCGGCATGGGGATCCACCTCGCCAAGACATGGTGCCTGAAGAGGTTACCATGCCGAGGCTTGGTGGCTTGGGAGTCTTCTCGAACGGCCCGTGGCAACGTATAGTAGAGAGGGGAGCCCGAAGTTTTTTTTTTCGTGGAGGATGACGGCGCGTGGTTCTTCCTTGATGCAAAAAGTTGCTCGCCGGTGGCGATCAGGGGTAGAACTTGCGCAGGTGCTGGATGTTCCAGGGGTTGGCGACAGGAACGCCGTCCTCCGTCTCGAGCCGCGCAGAGCCAGGCCTGGCGATGTGCACGACTCTGTAGGGGCCTTCCCACATCGGCGAGAGCTTGTGGAGGCCTGCCCTGGAGAGGATTCTCCTCAGGACAAGGTCTCCTGCTTCGAGAGTGCGCGGCCGGATGTGGCGGCTGTGGTAGCGACGGAGGTCTTGCTGGTACCTTGCCGCTCTCAGGGCCGCATTGCGGCGTAGCCCTTCAAGCAGCAGCAGGTCGTCGTTGCGGAGTTCGTCCACCTCAGCCTCCTTGAAGGCCAAGACTCGCGGAGAGCCATGAGTGATCTCGCTGGGGAGGACGGCTTCAGCGCCATAGACGAGGGAGAACGGCGTCTCACCAGTTGGCTTTGTTGGCGTGGTGCGGATGGACCAGAGCACCGAGGGGAGCTCATCGATCCAATGCTTGCCGCTGGCCTTGAGGCGGTTGAAGCTTCTCGTCTTGAGGCCCTTGAGCACCTCGGCGTTGGCTCGTTCGGCCTGCCCGTTGCTTCGTGGATGCGCCACCGAGGCGTAGCAGATTTGGGCGCCGATGCTGCCGCAGTAGGACTTGAAGGCGCCACTGATGAATTGTGAGCCGTTGTCGGTGATGATGCGATTGGGCACGCCGAAGCGGCAGACCAGGCTCCTTATGAATTTTACCTGCCGACTTCGCCGGAATGGTGCGCACGGGCTCCACCTCAGGCCACTTGGTGAATTTGTCGATGGCGACGTAGAGGTAGCGGTAGCCCCCGAGCGCTCGCGGGAAGGGTCCCAGCAGGTCCAGCCCCCAGACCGCGAACGGCCAGGAGAGCGGGATCGTCTGGAGTCCTTGCGCGGGCTGGTGGATTTGCTTGGCGTGGAATTGGCATGCGTCGCAGGACTGGACGATTTCGGCAGCATCTTGAAGCACTGAGGGCCAGTAGAAGCCACTCCGGAAGACCTTGCCTGCGATGGTGCGCGAGGAAGAGTGGTGGCCGCACTCGCCGCTGTGTATGTCGTTGATGAGCTGGCGGCCTTCCTCGGCGGGGACGCACCGCAGCGCAACCCCATTGGGTCGCTTGCGGTACAGGTCTCCGTCGTGGAGGCAATAGGACTTGGCCTGGCGAGCAATTCTCTCGGCCTCTGCGTCGTCCTCGGGGAGGGCTTGGTTCTGCAGGTAGTTCTTGATCTCGTCGATCCAACCAGTGTCTTGTCGTACCAGAGTCAGCAGCAAGCGATCGCCCGAGGGCAACCCACAGTTTGGTGCTCCGCTTGGTGGGGCAGGTGGGAGCTCCTCGTCGATGCTGATGTTGACCACAGGTTGCTTGACCGAGGCCTTGGTGAGCCTCTCCTCGAATACTCCAGGCTTCTGGGCTTCTCTTCTTGCTGCTCGCCGAGCAATTTCATCTGCCTCTTGGTTTTCTGCCCGCGGGATGTGCTTGAGCTCCATGCCCCTGAAGTGTTTCTCCAGCTTGCGTACCTCTTCAAGGTAGGCCACCATGTAGGTGTCCTTAGGCGTGTAGCTTTTGTTGGAGAAGTTGACGAGGAGCTGGGAGTCGCCCTTGATGAGGATGTACTTGATGCCGAGGGCGATGGCGGCTCTGAGCCCGGCGAGGAGGCCTTCATACTCGGCGATGTTGTTGGAGACCTTGTCGTTGTCCTTGAAGCACAGTTGGACGGCGTAGTAGAGCTTGTCGCCTGTCGGTGAGGTGAGGACGGCGCCAGCCCCTGCACTCCTGGCCGCAAAGGCGCCGTCGAAGTGCATGCAGTGGCGGAGCTAGCGATTTGTCGAAGCCGGGGCACACAACAAGCAAAATGTTTCATTTGCTAAACAATGAACCAAAACTAAAAAACATCAACACTTAAGTACTACCGAACTGATGTTTAATAGAAATTTGTCTTTTACAGAGTAAAATGTGCATAAGCTGGATATAACTAAGTCCAAAATGACAACAAAAGTCCAACATGGCAGTCTCAAATGCCACTGCCAATGCCTGGCCGCACACCTAAACAGAACCTGCAGGAAACATGATTGTAAAATAAATGTGTAAATTTTGCATCAATATACACATTGGAAACGGTGAAACAACCACAATATACTAATTAGCTCTAGGCAACTGCCCTTTCCGAAACTTCATGGCTTGAAACCTTTTGATAATAGCAGCATCATCAAGTTCTTTAAAAATCTCCCGCTCGGTGTAGCATATCATCAAGTGATTGAACCAATCATTATTCATCTTGTTGCGCAATTTAGATTTGATAATCTTCATTGCGGAGAATGCTCTTTCAACCGATGCCGTTGAGACCGGTAATATCAAAGCCAACTCAATGAGTTTGTAGACCAATGGGAAAACTAAGTGTTTTTCAGTTTCAACCATTTTTGTCGCTAAACTTTCAATATCCTTGCAAGAAGAAAATGCATGATGCCTTCTCACATGAATAATGTAAGTCTGAAGTTGGTCTCGTATGATTGCACGATCACCACTAGAGAAATCCCCACAATAAGTTTCAGCTAGGCCAGCAAGCTTGTCAACATCAAACTTAGAGAATGAATTTTTTGGATCAAGACAAGAGAAGGCCACTATTATCTCTGAAGATGCTTCAGTAAAGTGATGATTCATCTCTGTGCATATCTTGTCAATGCAAACATAGAAGATCTCAACTCGATAAAAATGAAGAAGTGTGTAAGTCACACCATCTTGAACGACCTCGGACCGGCATTGCATCATTCATATTGGGCATGGGAATACCCTTGGCAGCACAAAAGTGTTGGACTTCATCAAACAAGATCTGCTCTCGCGCGCCATATCTGGGACCGGCGAGGCGGCGACCGGCAAGGCGGCGGCCGCTTAACGCAGCTGACGCTGCTAGGTTTTGGTGCGGCAAGACGGTGGAACAGCTCGAGGGGATCGATAGATTTGTTTGTTTTGTGGGAAAACTGATCGACAGAAACTGCTCATTTGCTTGCTCGTATCGTTCTTTGCTAGTTATGGGCTGCGCAACTGGCCCAAGTAGCTGACCGGTCAGGCCCAGCCGCCCAGGGAATTACCAACGTGGCCCAACTTCGAAAATAGATTGTTCTGTTCTTCCCATCGCGAATCCTGGCACTTCGGCATGTTCGGCCGCCATTAGAGCTCGCCGGTGATCAGAGGTGACGCGGCACAGAGCCCGGGCACGTGCCCAGGGCGGAGGTACGGTAAATTCGCCACTGAGTGCATGGTCCAGTGGCTTGGTGTCGTTCCTCCTGAGGCTGTAGCCTCCTCCTCTGGAAGCTCTTCTTCTCTGCGCGTGTCCGTCCATTCGGCCATGAAATCAGCCAGCACTCTGCCCTTGATGACCCTGGTGGTGTCAAACTCCAGCTCGAAAGGTTGTAGCTCAATGCCCCAGCCTGCGACGCAATCTGTCGCGTTCGGGTTGCGCAGGACCTGCTCCAGGGGATATGAGGTGACCACCTTGATGGGGTGACCCTGGAAGTAGTGGCGCAGCTTCCTGGAGGCGATGAGGAGCGAGAAGAGGAGCTTTTGCTGCATGGGGTAGCGCTCGCGAGCATCCCGTAGCACTGTGCTGACGAAGTACACGGGGTGCTCGACGAGGGTAGTCGTTGGTGAGGCAGCGGCTGGCTCCTCCCCAGGCTCGGTGGAGTCCTTGGCGAGGTTTTCTTGGGGCTGGAGGCTTGACGAGGCTGCTTCCTTGTCGGGGGGTTCTGGGCTTGGCGAGGCGGAGTTCTGCTTGTCGAGGACTGGCTCTTCTCTTTCAGCCACCAAGACCGCGCTTGCCGTCTGAGGAGTGGCTGCAAGGTACAGCTTCAGAGGCTCGCGAGGGCGTGGGGCGACCATGATGGGTGGGCTCGCCAGATATTTCTTCAAGTCCTCAAAGGCCTTTGCTGCTTCGGGGGTCCACTTGAAAGGACCGGACCTCTTCATGATCTTGAAAAATGGCAGCGCCCTCTCGCCGAACTTGGAGATGAAACGGCCAAGGCTGGCCATACATCCCGCTAAGCGTTGCATATCCTTGAGGCGACGAGGGGGCTGCATCTGCTCTATGGCCTTGATCTTGTCGGGGTTGGCCTCAATGCCGCGGTGGGATACCAGGAACCCGAGGAGCTTGCCTGAAGGGACCCCGAAGACGCACTTGGCGGGGTTCAGCTTGATGTTGACCTTGCGCAGGTTGGCAAAGGTCTCCTCGAGGTCCTGGATGAGCGTGTCCTTCTCGCGAGTCTTGACGACGATGTCGTCGACGTAGGCCTCTGCATTCCTCCCCATTTGAGCTCCCAAGGCGACCTCATGCGGCGCTGGAAAGTGGCGCCAGCATTCTTCAGACCGAAGGGCATGCAGACGTAGCAAAAACACACCGCAAGGGGTGAGAAATGCTGTCTTCTCCTCGTCCTCCTTCGCCATCTTGATCTGGTGATAACTAGAGAAGGCATCCAGAAAACAGAGGAGTGCGCAGCCGGCGGTGGAGTCTACGATCTGGTCGATCCTTAGGAGGGGATAGGGGTCCTTGGGGCAGGCCTTGTTGAGGTCGGTGAAGTCGATGCAGAGGCGGATCCCTCCGGTGTGCTTGGGGACGACCACACCGTTGGCGAGCCAAGTGGGGTGGACCACTTCCTTGATGATGCTGGCCTTCTTCAGCTTGTCTACTTCCTTAACGATGAAGTCTTGCTTCTCTGGCGCTTGGCGCCGTGCTTTTTGCTTGACGGGGCATGCGTTTGGGCACACGGCTAAGTGGTGCTCGATCACCTCCCTCGGTACTCCGGACATATCTGACGGTGTCCAGGCGAACATGTCAGAGTTTGCCCTGAGGAAGGCGACGAGCGCGCTTTCCTATTTGGGAGGCAGGTTGGCGCCGATGGTGACGCAAGCCCCCGAGCCGCTTGCCTCCAGAGACACTTGTTTTGTCGCGGCCTTCTCCTGGGAGAACAGCTGCTTCTTCTTCGCGGGGGGCCTCGGGAGGGGTTCCTCGTCCTCGTCAGCGGGTGACGCCACCGCAGCAGCCTTGTAGGCCGCTTGCGCAGCGTACAGGGCGTCCGAGACCACGCCGCGGATGACAATGGTGCCACCCGAGCCAGGGAGCTTGACGAGGTTGTAGGCGTGGTGGGTCACCGCCATAAATTTGGCGAGGGCGGGGTAGCCGAGTATGGCGTTGTAGGGCAGGCCGATGTGCGCGACGTCGAAGTCGATCAGCTCGGTGCGGTAGTTGGCCTGGGTGCCGAAAGTGACGGCGAGCCTCACCTGCCCCAAAGGGGTGGTAAGACCCTCTGTCACTCCCGAGAAGGGCCTGGTAGGAATGAGCCGCTCGTAGGGCACCTGCAGCTTCTCGAATGTCTCGACGGAGATGACGTTGAGGCCGGCACCCCCATCAATGAGCGTCTTAGAGACGGCGATGTTGTTGATGGTGGGGGTGCAGACCAGCGGGATGGTGCCGACGGTTGAAGTGGACTTGGGGTGGTCGTCGGAGTCGAAAGTAATGGGGCACTGGGACCACTTGAGGGGCCTGGAGGCCTCGACTCCGGGAAGGGCTGCTGCGACCTCGCGAGCGAGTTGCTTGAAGTGGCGGTTGGAGCGAGGGGCCTGAGCCCCGCCGAGGATGCAAGCGGCTCCACGAGGCACCTGGTAGCCCTCGTCGGCCTCGGCAGGCAGGTTGTCGTTCGCGGGCTGGGCAGCGTTGGCCTGAGGGTTCTGCTGGTAGTTGTCGTTGTAGTTGTTGTTCCAGCGTCGCCCCCCGCGGCCGCCGCGGCCTCCGCGGCCTCCGTTTGCCTCGCGAGCCTCGCGAAGCCTCTTGATGTCGAAGCAGTCCTCGGTGGCGTGAGAGTGCCTGTTGTGGTAGATGCAGAAGGGACGATCATCCTTCTTCTCAGGTCCTGCGGCTGGAGTGGCAGCTTGGCGAGGCTGCTTGGCGTCGGGTTCTGCCGCGAGGACCGCAGTAGTCTTGCGCTTCTCGGAGGATTTCTTCTTCTTGGACCCCTCGGTGGGGTCCCCTGGCTCGTTCTTGACGAACAAACGGCCCTCTTCAGCCTTGGCGCACTTGTCCGCCAAGTCGAAAAGCTTGACGACGGTGGTGATGTTGTCGTGGATGCCGAGCTTCTCGAGCATCCGCACGTCTGTGACCCCAGCCTGGAAGGCCGAAATGACCTGTGCGTCGGTGGCGTTGGGGATCTTGTTGCGCACTTGGCTGAAGCACTGGATGTACTTGCGGAGGGTCTCGCCGGGCTTCTGACGCACGGCGCGGAGGTCGTTGTAGGTGAGGCCGCGCTCGTACGTGCCCTTGAAGTTGGCGATGAAGCACCGGCAGAGCTCCTCCCAAGTGTTGATGGACTCGGCGGGGAGGTTGGTGAGCCATGAGGACGCGGAGTCCTTGAGAGCCATGGGGAACCAGTTCGCCATGACCTTGTCGTCGCCCCCGGCGGCCTGGATGGCCAGAGAGTAGAGCTGCAGGAACTCCAGGGGGTTGTTCTTGCCATCGTAGCGCGGAGGGAGGTCCGGCCTGAACTTGACCGGCCAGACGACGCGACGAAGGCTGCGAGTGAACGCGGCCGTCGTGCCGTAGGTGACCGTGCCGTTGGCGAGGGTGGCGCGGAGGTGGCGCCCGGCGGTGGCGACATCCTGGACGGCGCGGTTGCGGCGTTCTTGCCCGCGCTCGATGCTCACGCGTGCGTCCTCAGGGGCTCGCTGCACGATCTGGCAGTCATGTGGCGACGACGCGTGCGATGCAGCGCGGCCGTCGCGAGGAGGAGCCCCCGCTGGAGCAGGTTGCGGTGCAACCGGTGGAGCTGGAGCAGGTGCGGGCTGACGGGGAGGCGCGGGAGGTGCGCCGTGCGCCACGTCCCCCACGAGTGCAGAAGGAACCAAGGAACGAGACGGCGCGGGCGCGGCGGCGCGAGCGGCGCCGATGAGCTCGGCAACGCGGTTGAGCCAGGCCTCCTGAGCCGCCGGCGTGGGGCGGTACTGCAGCAGCTCCTGCGCCATGAGAAGCGCAGTCGCCGAGCTGGAGCAGGGCGGCCCAGCGAGGAGGCAGCACGGTCCCGCGACGGGGCAGGGAGGAGGCCTCCTCTTCGTCGAGGTCGTCCTCAGCGTGGTTGATGTCGTCGTCGTCCGGGTGCTCGACGCGGGGCTCGGGGTCGACACGGTGCTCCGGAGCAGAGCTCCCACGCGGGCGGCCGCGCGGGCGGCCTGCGGGAGCGGTGGCGGCGCTAGCCGTCCGGCGAGCGAGACGTTCGGCACGAGAACCGGCCATGGCTGTGTCGAGATGAAGACGCGCCTCAGCCCCCTACCTGGCGCGCCAAATGTCGGAGAACTGTCCCAGGAACTGGGGGTGTCTCGAGAAGGATCGAGTAAGGGGCTGAACACGGAATCAAACAACCCTCAACGTGCTCCGGCGACGGTGCTCGTCGGACTCGCTGCGGGACAGCACTGCAGAAAGAGAACACTCAGTCTTACCCAGGTTCAGGGCCCTCTTGTGGAGGTAAAACCCCTACGTCCTGCTTTGGTGTATTGCACTGCTTGGAGAGTTCACAGTACAAGGCGGAGCTTGTCGAGCTCGAGGTGACTAACAATGGCTACTTGCTAGGCTTCAGATCTAGGGTTAGGGTTTTGCTAGAGCTGGACCAACCGAAGATCGAACCTCCTGCTTGGGCGTGCTCCTCCTCCCTTTATAGGCGTCCTGGACCTCTTCCGCCCAAACATTTGGGCGGGAAGGGCTACCACATGGCGACAAAGGAGGAGGCGCGGTGCACCGTAAAAGTGAAGTCCACCATAAAGGTAAAGCTCGTGGACGCGGTCCATGGCAAGGGAACAGCGTCACCAAAGCTGAAAAGGGGCACCGACCAGCTGGACAGTGGCTGGCGCTTGCCGAGGTGGGAGGTGACCCACGGTGACGTCGTCCTTGGAGCGTAGCTGCAGACTGTTCCCTTGTCACCAAAGAGGCAATACTCGTTGTCCGCTTTGCTTGGCTCCGCTTTGTTGACTGCTTTAAACATGGAAACGGCAACTGCGGCGTCGTCGTCATCGCGCGCGTAGGCACGCGCATCACTCTGCACACGGCGCAGAGCCCATGTGCGCTCTGCCGCGGGGGCAGAGATTGCTTCACGAGGAAGGCGCTTCGCGAGGCGGAAAAGCCTCGCCGAGCCTTTCCACTTGGTCCTTAGCAGAATTGCGGGCGGCGTCGGAGACGCCTTGTCGAGGGGCGATCCCTCGCCAAGGGAGAGAACCCTTGGCGAGGAGAAAACCCTTCGCGAGGGGAGAAATCCTCGCGAAGCTCGCCAGGCTTGGAGAGCCACTACAAGAAATATGTCAACTAGTGGCCTTCTGTCAGTGACCTTGAAAAAATTGGTCATAGATCTATGACCATTTTGAAACAGTTAGTCATAAGCTGTTTTGGGGGGTCTAAATCCGAAAACATAACGACCAATTTGGTGAGAAAGGTCACTGGCGCATTGCATGAATTGGTCATAACGTAAACAACACTAGCCTACGACCTTTTTGCTACCCGATTACGACCAATTTTAATGGTCATTCGTATTAATTGACAGCCAACTCAGCAATCTTGTCTACGTGTCAGTGCTTATGTGTCATTTTTTGCTTACGTGGCACTACTCAGCCATTGTTTTGGCTCACTAACAGGTGGGACCCATTGAGACTTGTTGACTTATCTGAACGGTACTAGAAGCCACGAATGACATGTGGGTCCCGCACACCAGCCCCTGCCCCACCAGACATGCGGGTCCCTCCCTAGACCCCCACCTGACATGTGGGTCCCACTCGCAGGAACCTGACAAGAGGGGCCCTGTCCCACATGACGTGCGGGTCCCACTCGCAGGAACCTGACTTGCGGGCCCTGCCCTACCTGACGTGGGTCCCACCCTAGACCCTCACTTGACATGCGGGNCTTTGCATCCATCAAGGAAACTGGCGTCAATCAGGAAAAATCGGAAAAGCCACAAAAGTGCAAATGTGCAGTTATCTCCTGGAAAAAAAATTGAGCATCCTCAACATGCCAGCATCAGAACATTATTCAGGTTAACACTGGAACATTCAGTTTATCACGGATATCTCACGGAGCAATAAACCTTGAAGTACCAATTCGCGTCAAGAAATGCACGATTCCACCGACCAAATCAGAAAGAATCCGCCTCAAGGTTCACGGCAGGAGGTACCTTGGGTGAGGTTGCGGAGCCTCCATCGGCTCCGCCACGCCCGCCTTGACGAGATCCTGGCGCACCTCCGACGCCATGTCTGAGAGCACGTCATAGCTCTCGAGTATCTGATCTGCTTGTGTCCTGATTGACCGTCTCCTTTGCCTCACCTCCGGGCTCTTCCAGTCCCGGCGGTCTCTGGCGCCCGCCTCTAACAACTGCAGCTGATCGGCGCAGCCCCGAATCCGATGACGCCTCAACTCCATCTTCTGGTAGAGGTCTAGCAGACGCAGCTCCTGTACACAGAACGCGTCAGCGCAGCGATCGGTTGATTCCACATTAAATCAGAGGTCGCATTCGTGGAGGGATTCAACCACGTACCAGAATCTCGATTTCGGCTGCTGTAGCCGCCGCGGCCTCTGCTGCCGCCTCCGCCTGGACGGCGACAGCAGCCTCCGCCGCCTCTGCTGGGGCCTCGTCGTGATCGGCAAGCGCGGCCTCCGCCGCCTCTGCTGGGGCCTCGTCGTGGTCGGCAAGCGCGGCCTCCGCCGCCTCTGCTGGGGCCACGTCCTGGTCTCCGAGCGCGGCCTCCCCTCCTGCGTCCTCGCCGTGCACGGCGACCGCTGCCTCTGCTGCCGCCACGCCCTGGCCAGCAACCCCGCCGATTGGAAACTCCTGCCCCTGGATGGCCGCGGGCTGGGCTGGAAGAGCCGCTACCGCCGTGCCATCCGCCTCCTCCTCCTCGCGGACCTCATGGTTCTCCGCCGCGGTAGAAGGTGGCGCCGGTACGACGCGAAGGGGGACTCTGACGACGACTCCTGCAACCAGGAACAGCAGGAGACCTTCCTTGAAGCCCGCGCCTCCACCAAGGTCATAGTCGAAGGCCTCGACGACGCCACCGCTGCGTATGTCTCCACGGACGCGACGCAACGCGACGTAGCCCACAAACTTGCCGGAGCGCCTGTCGACCACCGGCGCGAAGGGGAAGCCTCGGTTCCCAGCGCCTAGCCTGGGCGCCCAAACGTGGTGAGCCGATGGCCCCCTGCCGCGAGGACCTCGGCGAGGGCTTCCTCGGCGTACTCCTGCCCGAAGGTATGCAGGGGCGTGGCGAGGAAGCGGTGGAGTGGGACGCCATGCGCGGTGGCACGCTCCGCCGCGGCGAGGTGCAGGCGGGGAGCGCGGTGGTCCTCCGCGGCGAGGTGCAGGCGGGGAGCGCGGTGGTACGCCGCCGTGATGAGCAGGCGGAGAGCGCGGTGGTCCTCCGCGGCGAGGTGCAGGCGGAGAGCGCGCTGGTCCTCCGCGGCGAGGTGCAGGCGGAGAGCGCGCTGGTCCGCCGCGGTGAGGTGCTGGCGGAGTGCGCGGTGGTGCGCCGCCGTGAGGTGCACGCGACGGTCCGGCGTGGAGACGCCCTGCCGGTGTCTGGTGAGGTCCAACACGGAGGCTGGCTCCGCCCCGAGCACCGCCGCGCGCGCGTGGGAACATTTCGATGGAGGGAGGTTTTGGGGGTTTTGGGTTTGGTCACGGGAGAAATGATTTTTCCTCATGTCGTGATGTCATATATATACCGATCGATAGACAGCTGGGCTCGTTCGTTTGGTCACACGGCGTGCATCCCGACGCGTCTCTCGCTTTGCCCATTTTTGTTTCTTCTCCTGCCATCTAAGGGACGAAAATCTATTCGAGCTTCGATCGATGTAAGCACCTTTTTAAGTGTTTTTGTTGTTGTTGTTACCAAGGGTAGAAGTTAAATTAGGAAGGGTGTTTTTCCTTGAAGAAATTGGTAAGTGTTTGAAAACCCAACCCAACCCAACCGATATCCATCTAGTCGGTATGCACCACTCTCTCCTTCAGTCCCCATCCTCCCATCTTTTCTTCTCCCAAGCGTCTCCATTCGCAGCAAGCACCTCCACGCAAATGTCATGAGTGCTCGACGTTGTGCCGATTGGCACGGCTAGGCTTAGAGGAGGGGTGCCGCTCCTTGCAGGGAAACGTCGTGGCGGTCGTCCCAACCACCGTTGGGGTTGTTCGAGCAAAGCCGTGTGGCTTCCTACGGTTTTCACGAGGGTCATCGACGAGCAGGGCCACATTGGTACTCGTAGGCCACAGAGCGGGTGTGTTGATTGTGTCGGATATTATTCCACGAGTCCCAGGGCACCGAACGAGCATGGTGGTTGAGCTCGATACCGTCCCACACGTCGCGTTTATGCTCGTCCGCAGGGCGAGCATGACGGTTTGGCGATGTCGTGTCACACGTCGTTGTGTTCTCAATGTGCGCCCACAGCTCCTGGTGTTGCGGATGTGGAGCATGTCGACGTTTGGTATGACCCGATTGTGGATATTGTCCCTGACTCGAGCACCGCCCAAGTCGCCCACATGGATGGCGTCGTGCAGATCTTTGGTCCTAGGCGGATACTTGTTTTGGGATTGTGCTGACAACCGGGTGAGTCGGCTCGCTGTTGCCCGTGAGCACGCCGTGTATGCACGGATCTATGGGGTGGCCTTCTCTCGGAGCACATGGATCTAGAGCATGGCATGCGTTCTTATCCTGGCCAGAGTTCCGGGCGAGGGTGGAGGCAGCTATGAGGTTGCACATGTGCATCGCGTAACCAAGATGCCCACCTTCTCGTGTGTCTCAAATTTGGCATATGTGCAGTCTTCTCGTGTCTAAGCCGTAATTCCATTTAATTTGGTTGAAATGAAACGGAATGATTTTGGAAAAATGATAGGGTTTACGACATGAATTTACTTAAGACACCATAACCATTGTTGTAATTCTAATTGAGATGAAGTTTTTAATCTCATTGAAATGAACTTTTCTAATTTTATGTCGGTCATCTAATTGAAATGAAGTTTAATTTCATGACACTCAAACACGGTTGAACGTAGAATCTCGATTGAATTCCATGATTTCGTCCCGAAATATATGAGCTGCTAAAGGAGCTCTGAGGGAAAAGTAGAGCGTAAGTTCAAATATCCTTAAATTGGCGCTAGCAGAGTAATCAACATCGTCCTTTTTTCTCCATAGAAACCAACCTCGTCATTATGACGTCAGGAGTCAGGACTCACGGTGGACTCTGTACACAAGGTTTGACCCGGTATTGCTGCAGTGACACCCGTCGGTCCGTCCCGACTCCTGACGCGCCCGTTTAAGCACGCGCGCGTGCGGTTGTGTCTAACGGTTTCCGTTGCTGGATTTTATCTGTTGGGATTTGCTGAGCTGTCGTATCTAGGAAGTTAGTTACGGTGTCTAGTACTCCGTAGTAGTTAGTTACAGACAACTCGAAGTTCTTCTGCAAGCTGACTCGGGAAGGGAGCGAAAGGAAGAGATGACCAGTTCAAAAAAAAAAAAAGGAAGAGATGACCAGAGCGAGACGGTAATACGGCCTGGCCAACCGCATGATTCGTCAGTACCACACGACCACTGGGTACGTCATCAGGTTAGTCCACCGTCCTGATTACCGAGGTGCTACGGTGGAGAACTACTCGGCGGTTGTGTCAGAAGAGATTAACAATACCTGGAGGCTGGAGAAGAAAGCGATTGAGGGGATCTTCCAAGCTCAACCGGGCGACGGCCTTTACAAAATGTCTTCTTATTTGTAGATGTGAAAGTCAGTGGCTAGGAGTAAGAGCAACTCTAGCCGCCGCCCCAAGACGCCCCCGGGACAACTTTTTAGGTTTGGTTTTAGGCTCGGTGACGCTTTTCGCCGAAAAATCTTCCAGCCACGTCCCCAGCGCCCCCCCCCCCCCCCAGGACATCAAAATAGCGCCGGCAAATCAAGGTGAAACCCAGCGCGCTGGGGAGGCTCTTGGGAGCGCCGGCGGAAGCTTTGGCGAATCGTGCCTCCCCACGTGTCCTTTTTCTTGGCCCACTTAATCATTTCTCTCACAAACTTTTGGTCGGGGTGGGGTGTGGCTGGAGTTGCTCTTACTCCTAGCCACTGACTTTCACATCTTTTTACGCCAGATGAGCATTTGCCTCCCCAAGACACCAACTTTTTAAGTTCGGTGGTGCTCTTGGGGGAGCCAACGGCTGGTGATGCTCTAAGGACTGTGGAGTTGACAGGATTCGCTAGTGGTGCCGGACATTGTCTCCGTCGCGTCGGCCTGACGTGTCGCTGACATTAAACCGACACTTCGCCTCACCACCCACCTTCCAGTTTCTGCGCACCACCATTTCCCGCCAAGCCGGCCGGATATAAGAAGCCTCGTCGTGCCACAACTTCTTGCTGTGCCACCCCACAACATTTCGCGCAAGCTAATCACCTATTGGGCCATCCTCACCCAGGCCGCGCCATCTTTTCCGGACGGAGAGGCAAAATGCTCTGCCGGCTAACGACGAGGACCTCGAGTGGCCGGAGGAGGGTGACGAGGATCCGATGGAGTGGCCGGAGGAGGGTGAGAAGGATCCAATAGAGGAGCCGGAGGAGGGTGAGGAGGATCCGATGGAGGGGCCGCCCCAGTGTCGGAATCAGAGCCGTGATAGCCGATCTGACCGGAGCAGCACGCGGCTTACTACGCCTTCATCACCATGCGCAGGGAGAGCGGGCGCCGCCATTTCAGCGAGTTCGTGATGGCCGCGAACGATGCAACGAAGCCGCGTGCCATGGAGCTGTTGCGCCAGTCGGCGTTGGAGGAGGAGCATGCCCGCTCTCTCGCCGAAAGCCAGCGGCAGGTGCACGAGGAGCTGAACACCGTGAGGGAGGCCTCTGGTGGTGCTCTCGACGTGGCGGCCGCTCACCGTCGCCGGGTGCAAGCCGCCTTCCGTCAGGCCGACGAAACACAGGAGCTGAAGAGGCTGCACCGGGAGGCCGCGACACAGGACGTATGGGAGGATGAGAAGTTCGCGAAGACTGAGAGGCAGGCAGAGGCGGAGAGGGCTGCGGAGCAGGAGGCGTAGTTCCTCCATCGTGTGCAGAGCTTGGGACGTGCACAGAGGCGCCAGTGCGCTCGCGCCCGCACCCAAACGGCGGAGGCACACCGACAGATGGTGCAAGGCTGGGCGGGAGGCACTCAATATGAGCGGCCTGAACGTGCGAACAACGACGAGGCTCCCTAGCGTACCACCACCCGGCATGTAGATTACACAATTGAGTCGTTTCCAACTTTTCCTCTCCTAAACAGTGTTCCTGAGAGGCGAAAGGAAGGGCGCCGCGCTCCCTCGCTCCGCCGACGGCCAAATCGCCGGCCGCCTCCCTCTCTGGCTGTCCTTGTGGCGACAGGAGGGTGGAGGGGCTGTCGATCTGTGCTCGAGGCCTGTAGATAGTAGGGTAGGGCTCCCCTTCGGCGCCGGCAGGGTGTGGGTGGCGGCGGCGATGTGGAATAAGGAGGCTAGTGCTTCCTCCCCATCACGGCGAGGCCAGGCTTGGTGGAGCCGTGAAGCATCTGGCGGTTGGTGCCCCCAGATCCGTCGATCTGGTGGGGTTTCGTGCTCTGGGCGTGGTCTCTGCGGCGAAGGTGGCGGCCATCCCCTTGATCTTTTGTCCCTCGGCCTCGTCTTCGTCATGGTAAGGTGGCTTCTGGCCTTGCTGTGGAGGCTCTGGGGGTTGTGCGGCGAGGTCTGGAGCTGGTGTCTGGTGCTGCTTCTTCTCGTCGCCTGTACAGGAGCGGTCAGATCTTGCGGGGATTCGCCGGTGACGACTTTGAAGATGGTGGCTTCTCCCGTCGGCGCGTAGGTCCTCCGTGACCTCGGGATTGAAGGACTTCCGGCTGCCGGCCTTGGTCAGGCTCCTTTGGAGCGGTGATGGCGGCGCCGTGCCTTCAACGCGTGTCGGTGGCAGCGGCGGCTGTCATCCCCTACAACTTCGTTGTATTTTCTTCTTTTTTGGGGATGTCTGTACTGGTGAATCGTCTTAATAGATCTGGTCTTTGTATCAAAAAAAAATGTAGATTACACAATTTATACTCCCCCGATGTAGATGCTCTTATCGGTTGGTTCTGTATACCTCTATGTGATCAATATATTTAGCAGGTTGTGCCCTCTGTACAAGTAGTAGTCTACGTGTAACCCTGCGATCAATACAACAAGTGTTTTGCATCCAATCTTTGATTTAGAAAACAAAATCTGGAGGAAAATTTCAAAAACATTGCTTTTTTCAACACCAAAATGCTGTGAGCCTGTGAACCGTCGTTTGACGAAGGCCGAGGCTAGCCTGCTCGTTTCACCTAGGTTCCTGGGCTCCTGGCCCGAGACCGAGAGAGAGGCAATACCAGCCGGGACTCGGACTCGGAGGCCCGAGCTAGCCCACCGTGTCCCGTCCGGAGTCGAAGAAAAGCCACGGGGTTCGAGGCTAACTCGGCGCTATAAAATAAAGGACACGGCCGGCCGAGCTGAGCAACTCGATCAATCATCGACGCAGCAGCAGCAGCACAAAAAAAAAAGGAAAGTGATGGAGGCCGTTCACGCCGAGTCGACGACGATGCCGGCGATCGGGACGAAGATAAGCTATGAGCTGGGCGAGGAGAAGTCCTCCTCCTCCATGACATTTGAGAAGCGGTACAAGTACTACTGGGAGGCCTTTGTGGATGATGATGATGATGATGATGATGGTGCAGTCGAGTCGACAGCGGCGGTCGGGACAAAGAGAAGGTACGAGCGGGACGAGGAGAAATCCGACGTGATCTTTGAGAAGCGGTACAAGTGCAACTATTGGGAGGATCCCGCCTCTGCGTGGAAGTTGAAGCGCTGGGGTTCACGGCTCGCCCAGATGGACGCTCTCGAGAACCACTGTGAGCGCTCCATGCCGGACATGGTTGCCTGGAACGCTGCCCGTGCGGCTTCCGACCACCGATGATTATGTCGGTCATTAAGGAGAGGCGGCGGCTATATTCACAAGTCGGAATAATTAAGGTTCTCGCCGCTCCAGTGGTGTGTCTCATCTATGGTGGCGATGGTTTGCTACTCTGGTTCGTAGTTTTTTGTGGCCTTAGCACGAGGATTTCTCGTCTGTCAACTACAATAAGCTTTACTACGAAAAGTTTTGTCCTACTTTTGTGTTGGAGGGGCGAGGACGGCGACGCGCCATCGGCTCGTGCCTGTGTGTGCAGCCGTCGCTAGGTGGTCGAAATACCTATTTGTATTTTTATTATTTTCTTATCCTTTTATATTACTATGAATGATTATTAATAGACCGGGGAACTTTTCACAAAAAAAGTAGTAATAGGAATAAAATCTTTTTAATATTTTTGCTTGTGTGCATTTTTATTACAGAGAGACTACAGAGAGGCTGGGTGTTACTCTTTGGTGGTATCGACCAAACTATTGAGCGAATAAACTCACTTTATATAAAAAAGGTGCTCGAACTATGTGTTGTTAATTATATCCTCTACTCCCTCCATCCCAATTTATAGGATGCAATTTCAAAATCAGGTTTTCCCAAGAATAAGCAATAATTAGCATTAATTAAGAACAGTTAATGTTGGATTTTGGCCTTTTCCCAGAACAATACGAAAACCGATTGGGTTTGGCATTTTCCTAATTAATGTTGGCATTAAATATAAGAGTGCTAATTGGGTGAAATATTGGGGAGATAGATTTGCATGGTCAGTCCCCATTCACCTAGGTCCCAGAGATTTGCCAAATGCATCCTATAAGGCCATCCGTAGTGCTCCTAGTCAGCCGTTTCTTAGGTCTTGCCACATAGGATTGAGCTGACGTGGAGCAGTAATTATTGAAGGGAGAGAAGAGTGTCGAATGTTAGATAAGAAACGCCGCGGGCCTCATCTCCTCCAACATCCAATGGCGAGCCGCTGGCGATGAGGTCGCGCCTTCTCATGCCACCGACGAGGTCGTCGTCTTCGGGGAGCACCTCTTTCGCAGCTTCACACCTCATGTCAGTGACTTCTTTCGCCAGGTACTCGCCCATTACCAGCTGAGAATCCATGACATAGCCCCCAACTCTATCCTCAACCTTAGCACTTTCGTCGTGCTTTGTGAGGATTATCTGCAAATAGCTCCAGATTTAGATTTGTGGCTCGAGCTTTTTTACTGCAACAAGCAGCCTGAGCACCAGGGCGGCCCTCTCCTTCAATGTGGGGCCGTCGCCTGGCAGCGTCGACAGGGGTCTGTCTTCCCCAAACTCCAACTTTCTAGCCATGTCAAGGACTGTCGTCGTGGTGAACAAATAGATGCCATGGGTAGGCTTATGTTGGGGCTGATGGACGCTGATGGCACCGGGGAGGGATTATGCGTAGAATTACACACAAACACACACACATGCATGCGGTTTACCCAGGTTCAGGGCCCTCGTGAGGAGGTAAAACCCCTACTCCTGCTTGTCTGAGTGTATAAATATCACAACCCGGGTTACAGAGGAGCTCCTCGAGCTGTACGTGAAATCGTTGGTAGTGGTCGTCGATCCCTCCTCGCGCAGGAGGGTCTGGGGCACCTTATATAGCGGTGCCCCGAGTTACAGTGGAGAACACAACTACTGTGGCCATACCCCCTAGTCGCCACCCGACATACGCACCGTTGTCGCCACGCCGAGCCTGCGTCAGCCCTTGTCGCCACGGTCTCCTCTGTCCTGGACAGGACACTCCCGCCATGCCTGTGCACTGCTCCCCCGTACCGCCCTGGTCAGCGGTATGGTGGAGACATATCACGTCGTCCACTTGCAGCATGACGCCATGCCCCGGGTTTGGAGGGACAAGACAGATACCCAGGCCGAGATTGACTGGCTAACCCGGTCGCGCCGCATCCCGGCTGGCATGACATGCCGGCTCCCGGGTCCCGAGCTTGCGCCGGATCTCCAACCCGGTGAGTATGTCGTTTTCGTTGCCCATTTTGAGCGCGGATTCGGGCTTCCGGCCAGCGATTGCATGCGCCATTTCCTCGACAAATTTCGCCTCCAGCCTCACCACCTTCCGGCTAATGCCATCACCACCCTCTCCGCTTGTGTTTCTTTCGCGGAGGGTTACCTTGGCCTCTGGCCCACCGTCAACCTCTTCTCCAAATACTTCCAATTCCGGAAACAAGTTGTTCCGGATCCTGAAAACCCCGACGAACCCAAAGAGATGACCCAGTGCGGGGCCGCCACCATCATACCTCGGAGCACCTCCATCTTCCCCCGAATCTACGGTCTGGAGTCATGCCGGAAATGGCTCCGGTCCTTCTTCTATGTGAAGAACGCGACCGACATTGATCTGATCAACCTCCCGTCGTTCGTCCTCGATCCCCCCACTGAGCAACATAACTGGGGGTACAAACTGAATGACAAGGTGGCGGAAGTCAAGGCAATCCACCAGGTCGTTGAGCAGCTCAAGGAAGAGGGGATGTCGGCCGATGACCTGGTGGCGACATTCATCAGTCGCCGGGTTTCCCCGCTGTAGCGCCGAGTCCACAAGATCTGCCACATGAGCGGCCCGCTTGATCCAACCCGGACAAGCACCTTTGAGCTGGACAAGGCCCAGATCCGGAGGCGCGTCAAGGACATCGCCCGGACGCGGATGACCGAGGAGTAGGAATGGGGCAAAGAACCCCATAGCCGAAACAACCTTCCGCTGGCCGTAAGTAACCATAAACTTTAGCCGACATAAGTTTTCTGCCGACATAAGTCTTTATGTCGGTTCGCTATCTTTTCCTTTGTATTGACTGGATTCAATGTGTTTGTCATGCAGAGATTTGCCCGACAGAAGACCGAGGATGGACCGGATCCATCCGCCAAGTGGGGAAAAGATCTCCTCGTCACCGACACGGAAGACCCGGACGACGAGGACTACATGCCGATCCCCGATGTCGGCTCTGTTCCTGCCATGGGTAAGACTCGTGCCTCCGTGCAAGCTTGGTCAGATGATGACGACTGTGAAATTCTGTAGATATATGACCCTTGCCCAGTAGCATTCTCATATCCGCTGCCCTCGACATCAGCTGACTCGGGCGGCCAGGTGCTTGACGTGCCGCCCCTCGACGTGGGAACCCAAGGACCGCTTCAAAAGCGCGCAGCGACTGGGTCCTCCAACGCCGGGTCTTCCAAAACCTCCTGCCCTCCGAAGAAGAAGCAGAAGAAGAAGGTGGTGAAGAAGACCCGCCAAAGGCCAACCATCGTTGCGTAAATTTTTTCTGCCGACATATGTTCCTTCTTGCTTTCCTCGTTCTTTTTCCTTTGGCCGAGATAACATGTCGGTTTTTTCCATTGCAGGGAGCCCCTGGAGGCTACGCAAACCGCATCCTCTATTCGGTCACCTTTGGCGATGCCGCCGTCGCCCAGGAAAACCGACACCCGCGTGCCAAGCCCGCCAAGGATGAGCCCACCGGCACATCGCTCCGCTCCAGGATCCGATGCCGAGATCGGAGGGGAACAGAACGCCCCAGGAGCAGAAGCCACGGATCCGGTCGGAGCCGACACCTCGGCGCCCGACCGAGATGCAGACCCCGGTGTCACCTCCATGGACACCGAGGTAGAGAAGACCAAGACTCCGGAAAGACCGGAGCAGACCCAGGAGCAACAGCAGCCACAACCTCAGCAACAGCAGCAGCAGCAACAACAACCAACCGCCCCGCAGCCGACACCGCCGACACAGCCGCAGCAGCCGCCAGTGCAGCAACGGCCACCGCCACCGCCGACACAGCCACAACTGAAGCAGCGGCAACAGACAACGAAGGCCCCGGCCCCTGCAACCGGGAAGGCCCCGTCAAAAGCAACGCCGCCCAACCAGGATTGACGGATGGTTGTGCCGCCGAGCCAAGGCCCAACGGCCGTAACGTCGACCGGCATCCAGACTACCGGCATCCAGGCCACCAGCTCCAACTGGGGGTTTGCTCCGCTGCAAACTCTTAGCGGGAATAGTTTGGGCTTTCTCGAGAAGTACAGCATGGATTGGAATGCTGCTGACTCGAGCGAGGTGAGCTCGTGGCTCCCGGCAGGACCGGGTCTTCTGGCGCAAAAGATGCTTGCGGTGAAGGCTGCCGTCATCGAAGCTGACAAGGTTGCCGAGGTAAATATTACCGACTAAAGATTACTCGGTTAGATTATTTCATAATAGATATCCACTATCCCCAGTCCCCGAGATTCGGGTCGAGTAATTGAAACTCGGTCGAGTAAAGATTACTCGGTGTGAATCTTCACCAATAGCACTAACACTTACTCTTTTCAGTCCTGCATGAACAAACGGACCCAGCTGCACCAAAAACTGCTGCTGACGCACAAGAAGCTGTCCGACAAATACAAGCTGCTGCAGGCAGAGCTGAACAGCAAAGGTACCATTCTCTTCCACCAACATAACAACTATGCTCAAATTGTCTTGATCTAATTTCCTTTTCTTTTGCCGACATGAATAGTCGGGACAGAGGCCAAGGTTGAAGAGCTACAGAAGCAGATTTCCGATCTTGAGAGTAAGTCACATTCTACGTTTCACTATTCCCTTGCACTTGTATCAATTTTGTATGCTAACTCTACTATCTCGACACAGCCAAACAGAAGGAGCACGAAGATGCACACCAGGGCGAGCTCAAGAAAGAACAGGACGAGGTGTCCCGGCTGAAGGCCGAGCTTGAGAAGGCACAGAGGCGCAATGTCGAGCTCGAGAAGATTGCTGCCGAGGAAAAGCAGCTCCGGGTAGACAAGACCCAGAAACTCAAGGAATCACTTGAGAACACCGAGTTCCATGCTACCTCGGTCCAGAAGGAACTGCAAGCTCTTACCGAAAAGGCCGACAAATGGCTGGTGGAGTGATAATCCCCAAGAGCAAGGAATCACTGTAGCACAATTCGATAAGTATTTGAGTGTCGAACCCACGAGGAGCTGAAGGTAAACTATCTATTCTCTAAAGCCCTATAACCCTCTTATATTGCCTTTTATGCAAAGCAATAAATTTGAGTATGAAAGGAAATAACTAATGGAAGCAAGTGATGTGGAGTAGGTTTATCTAGCAACAAGTTTCTAAGAGCAAGTTTTCTAATGCAAGTTTCTTAATGTAGCAAGTAGCAAGGATCTCAAGTAGCAAATATCTCAAGGGAGCGAATGTTCTGGCAATTATTACATTCGTGTGGTTGTCACAATTAGTGAAGCACATGTTTTAGTATTAATTGTTTCTTCTAGGAGGGAGCCATAAATAGGTGTAGCCAAGTAAATGAGCAAATTACACAACTCTTATGATGGATCTCATGGCCAATTAAATGTGCAGCACAAGAATTATTAAGACATAATTGTCCCACCATAGCCTTAAGTTCTAGGGTCCCCCATATATCCCCCAATAGAGTAACTTCATGATTCGATCTCGGGTTTACATGTCCTCCCAAGTCTCCCTCACTCCGTTACGTTACCGGTGATCACCTTACATGCATTCCCCAACATATGCGTGCACTCATACATTGTACATCAAGACAATCATAAAAGATAACAAAACTTGTATGCAACCAATCAACGAACTATTTCACTAATGCCATGAACAAATCACTTCTCAAACATAGATGGAGAGACACAATAGATCAAGGGAAAAGTATATTGCATCATACATCATTTTTGCCAAGAGTTTACAGTGGAGAGATGAGATGATCTTGCTGTAGAAGTTGATGATGAACACGCCGGAGGGGGGTGGAGCCCTCCGGAGGTGGATTCCGGCGGCGTTTCCCCCCTCCGATCTTCCCCGGCGGCAGCCTTCTGTCTCTTTGTTTCTGGTTTTGTCTTTATCCGCCGCCCCCTTGCGAAACTCCTCGGGGGGATCTTTATATAGGAGTTTTTAGGTCACGAGGAAGCTTCGGGAAGAAGGATCGACGCAAATGGAGCCACGAGGCCCAAAAGAGGTGGGCCCATGCGGCCAGGTACAGGGCCGCGTGGGGCACCCTCTTTTGGCCCTCCGGCCTCCGTTTGCTTGCTTCCTTCGCTCCGAGGTCTTCCTCCTTCCAAAAAAATGATCCCCGCAAATTTGCAGCTCATTATGACGTCGTTAAGGCCCTGAAATAAATAAGGAAAGAAATATGGTTTTTCTGCCTGCGCAGGATTAATTCCATAAATAGGGAAAATCATTATTAATTACCAAAAGTCATTAAATAACAGTAATATACCCCTTATATCATGCAAATATGAATGGAATACAAGTGTTATAGTGCAAAGTTCATGTATGCATTTTACATGCATCACGCATCGATTGGAGCGCGTCGAGGTTGATATTTTCATACCAAGAGAGGACATAAATCATGGCCTCATCTGCACCAACTCGGGCGGCTGATGCCCGCCATTCCCGAAGTCGTTGCTCGCTCCCGAGCAGGCACCGAGACAACTCATCAACCGAGGCTGGGGTCTCGGCCTGTGGCCAGAAAATATTGTACACCCGGATGGCGGCATTGAGAAGGCCAACTCCGATGGCTTTCATGGGCGATAGCGTGAGCCCAAGGCCGTCAGATGGTCTTCAATTTCCCATTCCTGCGAGATCGGACCAGCCTTGGCTCTCCTCTCTCGGGCCTTCTGAGTAACGTTATCAGCGGCATGCTAGGAGTGGGGAAAGTTTCCTGAATAAAGAATTTCTAACACCGAGATAAGTTACATGTAGGCATATATTGAATGTCGGTGAAAACAGAAGAGTAAAGGAGGCTTACTGGCCATCTCCCTGTTGATCCGGGCAAGCTCCATGATGCATGTAAAATGCATACATGAACTTTGCACTATAACACTTGTATTCCATTCATATTTGCATGATATAAGGGGTATATTACTGTTATTTAATGACTTTTGGTAATTAATAATGATTTCCCCTATTTATGTAATTAATCCTGCGCAGACAGAAAAACCCTATTTCTTTCCTTATTTATTCCAGGGCCTTAACGACGTCATAATGAGCTGCAAATTTACGGGGATCATCTTTTTTGGAAGGAGGAAGACCTCGGAGCGAAGGAAGCAAGCAAACGGAGGCCGGAGGGCCAAAAGAGGGTGCCCCACGCGGCCCCTGTACCTGGCCATGTGGGCCCACCTCTTTTGGGCCTCGTGGCTCCGTTTGCGTCGATCCTTCTTCCCGAAGCTTCCTCGTGACCTAAAAACTCCTATATAAAGAGCCCCCCGAGGAGTTTCGCGGGGAGGCGGCGGAGAAACACAAAACCAGAAATAGAGAGACAGAAGGTTGCCGCCGGAGAAGATCAGAGGGGGGAAACGCCACCGGAATCCACCTCCGGAGGGCTCCACCCCCCTCCGGCGTGTTCATCATCAACTTCTACAGCAAGATCATCTCATCTCTCCACTGTAAACTCTTGGAAAACATGATGTATGATGCAATATACTTTTCCCTTGATCTATTGTGTCTCTCCATCTATGTTTGAGAAGTGATTTGTTCATGGCATTAGTGAAATAGTTCGTTGATTGGTTGCATACAAGTTTTGTTATCTTTTATGATTGTCTTGATGTACAATGTATGAGTGCACACATATGTTGGGGAATGCATGTAAGGTGATCACCGGTAAGGTAATGGAGTGAGGGAGACTTGGGAGGACATGTAAACCCGAGATCGAATCATGAAGTTACTCTATTGGGGGATATATATGGGGGACCCTAGAACTTAAGGCTATGGTGGGACAATTATGTCTTAATAATTCTTGTGCTGCACATTTAATTGGCCATGAGATCCATCATAAGAGTTGTGTAATTTGCTCATTTACTTGGCTACACCTATTTATGGCTCCCTCCTAGAAGAAACAATTAAGACTAAAACATGTGCTTCACTAATTGTGACAACCACACTAATGAAATAACAATTTCCAGAACATTTGCTCCCTTGAGATATTTGCTACTTGACATCCTTGCTACTTGCTACTTTAAGAAACTTGCATTAGAAAACTTGCTCTTAGAAACTTGTTGTTAGATAAACCTACTCCACATCACTTGCTTCCATTAGTTAGTTCCTTTCATACTCAAATTTATTGCTTTGCATAAAAGGCCATATAAGAGGGTTATAGGGCTTTAGAGAAGAGATAGTTTACCTTCAGCTCCTCGTGGGTTCGACACTCAAATACTTATCGGATTGTGCTACAGTGATTCCTTGCTCTTGGGGATTATCAATGCGCGCCGGATCAAAGTGGACCACTGATCCGGAATATATCCAACGCCACCGGGAAAGAGCACACTCCTTCATTAGGTATGCCCCGATTCACAGCTATGTCGAGGGTCTAGTTTATTCCAACGATGAAGTAGAAGAAGAGGTGGGCACCGACAAAGAGGAAGACGAAGAGGATGCCGACAAGGAAATCGAAGCCGACACGCCTCCTGATGCTGCTACCGGCACAGCCGCGGAGACTGCCGCCGAGGAAACCGCCGCCGAGACCCAGACTGATCCTTCTGCCAAGAGTACTTCTGATGCTGCTGCTTAGACTTAGCAAAAAACTCAATTCGTTAAATCCCCGGGATGCCGGGTGCAGATGTAATATACTCTTTAAGCTTTCCGGATTGCTACTTTTACTTTGCAAGTTTTAACAAGATTCACTGGATGCCGGATTATTTCAAACCGAGTCCCCGAGTTGCTTTCTTGTTCACTATACTTTTGCAACCTTTGCTCTTGTCTACCATTTTGGCGTTCGACAGTCGAGTCACAAGATCCCAGAAACATAGCATACAGTACTTAAAACTTTGAGATAAGGTTTAAAATCATCCGACATAAAAGTAAAGAACAAAGCACAAGATTAACAAACAACACATGCCGGATTACCCTTGGGCCAAGTCCCCGAGTTTGTTTTCTTGTCTACTAAGTGTTGCGGTTTCAACTCTTGTCTACCATTTTGGCGTTCGACAGTCGAGTCACGAGACCGCAAAGACATAGCATACAATAGTTAAAACTTTGAGATATGATCAAGTGTCATCCGACATAGGGAAAACAAAGATAGAAAACAGAGATAAACACAGATTTTTAAACAAGGCAGTCCCCGAGTCTCTTTCGGGGTGCCGACATTTCATTTCAGGGTTCCGAGATACATACATTGCATTCTTAGGAGTAAAAAGGGCGAAGTAGGGCTACATTCCAAGGTCTTTTGGTCTCCTCTCCGGATCTGTCCATCTTGTTTTTTACCTGCGCCTGAGCATCTATAAGATAATAAGAATCATTGCGCAGAGCCCTTCTCGCAATAAACGGTCCTTCCCAAGGAGGTGACAATTTGTGCATGCCGGCAGTGCGGTGCACAAGCCTGAGCACCAAGTCCCCCTCGCGGAACTTGCGAGGGTTCACTTTCCGGCTATGGTAACGCCGGAGATTCTGCTGATATATTGCTGACTTGGACAATGCCAACTCTCGTGCCTCCTCGAGCAGACCGAGATCATTTTCCGGAGCTTCCTTAGCCTGGGATTCTGTGTATAATGTGACTCTTGGCGAGTCATGCTCTATGTCGGTCGGCAGGACCGCTTCTACTCCATAGACCAGAAAGAATGGCGTGTAGCCGGTAGAACGATTCGGTGTAGTCTGGAGACTCCACAACACTGCCGGTATTTCATCCAGCCAACAACCCGGAGAGCGTAGCAGTGGCTCAATCAACCGGGGTTTTATGCCGGATAACACTAGTGCGTTTGATCTTTCAACTTGTCCGTTGGACTGAGGATGTGCAACCGATGCCAGGTCTAGCCGGATTCTCTTTTCCTGGCAGAACCGAGCAAAGGTCCCTCTGCAAAATTGGTGCCATTATCTGAGATGATGATGTGCGAATGACCATATCTCAGAATTATAACTTTCAGGAAAGATACAGCCGTACGGCCGTCACACTTCCTTATCGGCTTCACCTCTATCCACTTGGTGAACTTGTCCACCATCACCAGCATATGAGTCATGTTGCCTCTGGCTGGCTTGAACGGTCCCACCATATCCAGACACCAAACAGCAAATGGCCAAGTAATGGGAATAGTTTTGAGTGCTGAAGCCGGCATGTGAATTTTATTGGCAAATCTCTGGCATCCTTCGCATTTCCGGACAATGTCTTCTGCCTGTTGCAAAGCACTAAGCCAATAGAACCCATATCGGAATGCCTTTGCCACTATGGCTCTTGAAGATGTGTGATGACCACATTCTACTTAATGGATATCTTGGAGAATCTCTTGCCCCTCCTCTGGTTCGACACAACGCTGAAGTACAGTGGTTGCACTTCTCTTGTACAGCTCACTGTTGATGATGGTGAAAGCTTTGGATCGCCTTTGTATTTGTCTGGTCGAGACCTCATCACTTGGCAAACTGCCATCCACCATATATGACATGATGGGTTGTGCCCAAACCGGCACCGGACGAACACCGAGCACCGGCTCATCGAGTTCCATTGCTTCAACCGACATTATCACACCCGACATAGGCTGACAAGTCCCCGGGTTCTCCCAAACAGTCCCCGAGTTCTCCCAAGCAATCCTCCGTTTCTCCCAAGCAGTCCCCGAGTCCAGAAGAACACACCCGACATCCACGTCCATCGGGACGACATCGGATTCCGGATTCTCCGGGATAAATATTGATTCGGACTCGGGTGATGGATTGATTGATGGCTTTCGGAGATGCTCCAGTGACACACCGGCCGGAATGGCCTGCCGATATGAACCTATCTTGGACAACATGTCGGCACTTTCATTTTCTGTCCATCGTACGTGGCGGAATTCACAACCATCGAAATATCCCAAGAATTTCTGGACATGAAACCGATATGCCGCCATGTTGGCATCCAAAGCATCCCAATTGCCCGAGGTCTGCTGAACCACCAGATCCGAATCATCATAGCACACTATTCGGCGAATGCCGATTTCCTTGGCCACCTTGAGTCCATGAATCAATGCCTCATACTCGGCCACATTGTTAGATGCCGCAAAATGCACTTGCAACACATATTTCAGCTGATCTCGCTTTGGCGAGGTAAGAACTATGCCGGCACCCAGGCCCTCTTTCACTTTAGACCCATCGAAATGCATTTTCTCCAGTAATTGGAGTCGGGCATCCTCCAAGTTGTTCAACCATATCCGGGCTGGACCCTCCAACATCTGCGGTACATACCGCACTGCCCATCGGCGGCTTCCGCCGGCAATGTGCACAGCGGTGACATAATCTGTCAGCCAGTCTTCCGGCTTAGTGCTGCCGTCATATGTTTTTGTGGGGTCCAAAGCAAGTAGGACCAGGTGGGCCCTACCCCTCCAGGAGTTCAGACAGATAGATTCTATCAAGCTTGTTGCGGACGTCATGCACCGGCAGCTGGCGAGGTCCCAGCTGGGATCCAAGTGCACCCTCGGACACCAGATGTTCGAGTCTTGTGTACCCGGCCCTCTCCATAGCTGAGTAACCATCATCATATCGGTTGACCCCTTGGTCACCTCCTTTTCGCTGAGCAGGATACCCGACACCAGGTTGTTGCCGAGGTGGGTTGTGTGCCGGATACCGAGGTTGCTGGTCTCGGCCAGCCGGGTGAACCCGACCGGCGCCTTGCTTGCCTTGACCGGGATCAGGGGCATCCTGACCGGCATTGCCTTGCTTGACTATCTGCTTTCCGGCATAAACCGGATCGTAAGTCTGCAGCTGCTTGTTTCTACCAGAAATTACACTCCGGTCACGACTTCTGCCGACATGCGGCGATGATGCCTGTCCCTTGGACATTCCACCGGCACCACCAGCCGAGTGAATGTACCGGGATCCACCTGCACCCGGGTTTGCCTTGAGGTATGCCTCATTCTGACGGTTAGCAGTAACTACTAACTCATTTACTCAGTCCTGCTGCCTACACCGAGCTTCACCGGTCAAGCTAGATAACTCGGCTGCGGCTGCCTCTGCAGCCCTAAGGTTCT
The DNA here is from genome assembly GCA_012064385.1 of Puccinellia tenuiflora. Taxonomy (NCBI): domain Eukaryota; kingdom Viridiplantae; phylum Streptophyta; class Magnoliopsida; order Poales; family Poaceae; genus Puccinellia; species Puccinellia tenuiflora. The sequence continues at coordinate 1,316,111 of QRDG01000747.1, forward strand.
TGCCAGGAGTGCTATACCTCGGCCTATCAGCCGATACATGACTAGCAGTTTTACTAGATTTAGCTCTACCATCTCTAGCAATCTCGGCATTGAGGTCTCTACCTCAGTTTCGCACCTCATCCATGCAACTAGCATGGTTTGCTACTGGAGTAAAACCATGAGCTTTGTTATACTCACGGAGGGATATGTCGAACTCTTGCCTGACTCGGGCTACCTCGATAGCCTCCTGGAGTATGATCCGACGCTGCTCCTCCAGCTGAGCTTGCGCCAGAGCCGTATATGCGTTGGGAGCAACTAGGGTGGCCAGCTTCTCGATCGCGTCCTGAAGAGGACTCGGCACCACCGGCACATCTGATGTACCGGTATGCGATGCGCGATTCTCGGGCTTTTCCAACGGCGGGCGCGCCGTTCTGACGGACTTGGTGCTGGTCTCGGCCGCAGCAGCCACACCCCGGGCAGCGATGACCGGAGAAGTCATCATCACCTCCACGCAGCTAGCGGGGCGAGCGATATGCCGGCCGCGAGCTGCGCAGACAGCAGGAGGGTCCGCAGCAACATGCACCCTTTCGGGATACCTGCAGACGATCTCGGTGGCGACGTAGACCGTGAGATCGCCGAACTTGATGAGGCAGCCGTTCCGCAGGAGCGGCCTGCTGCCGAAACAGCCAGCGTTGTCGCTGATGACGTTCAGCGAGCCGAATCTGTGGACAAGGCCACAGACTACCCGCTCGCCGGAGTCGATGACGGATCCCGTCCGGATGAACACACCAGCCAGCGCCGCTGCTGGCCCCACGGTGGGCGCCAACTGTCATCGTGGTGAACAAACAGATGCCATGGGTAGACTTATGTTGGGGCCGATGGACGCTGATGGCACCGGGGAGGGATTATGCGTAGAATTACACACAAACACACACACACGCACGCGGTTTACCCAGGTTTAGGGCCCTCATGAGGAGGTAAAACCCCTACTCCTGCTTGTCTGAGTGTATAAATATCACAACTCGGGTTACAGAGGAGCTCCTCGAGCTGTACGTGAAATTGTTGGTAGTGGTCATCGATCCCTCCTCGTGCATGAGGGTCTGGGGCACCTTATATAGCGGTGCCCCGAGTTACAGTGGAGAACACAACTACTGTGGCCATACCCCCTGGTCGCCACCCGACATACGCGCCGCTGTCGCCACGCCGAGCCTACGTCAGCCCTTGTCGCCACGGTCTCCTCTGTCCTGGACAGGACACTCCCGCCATGCCTGTGCACTGCTCCCCCATACCGTCCTGGTCAGTGGTATGGTGGAGACATATCATGTCGTCCACTTGCAACATGCCGCCATGCCCCGGGTTTGGAGGGACAAGACAGATACCTTGACCGTCGGCCGAGATATCTACCTCCTCCTGATCCGGCATAGTCACACCGGATATACTTGACTCAGTTTGCCTTCCCCTGCTCATACAAGGAACCGTAAAGACAATCCGACATAACAGGTATGTCGGTCCAGATACGCCGGTTTCGATATGTCGATTTGTTCCAGCATAGGTATCTCGACCATGCCGGTCCACACCATGTCGGTCATCATTGACCCAGTCAACTCCGGGTCTTACTCTTAACTCCTTACCTTGACCCTATCCGGGGTAGCCCCCCGACAAGGACTGGCAAAAATCCTTCTTTTATTGCAAAGACACGAGCCCAAGCGACGGGACTTGTCTTCAAGCTTTCTCTTCAACTCGGCTGGCAGATATGACTCCAGTCATGATTGCAAAGGGCTCGGAGGAAGCTCGCCCCCGATTCCAAGCTCTGCAAGCTTGTATCCGTTCCCTCGTGGCACACGGACTTCAAGGCATGGACTTGGTTAGATGCTGGGCGACTTGGAAAATCCAGCCCCTCAGCCAAAGGAGTCGGCTAATTTACCAGTACACCCGGAATGTCAACGACGACCTCCGGATTTCTGACAAGGTGGCCGACGACGTCGAACTCGGCCGCCTAGTGAAGTTGACTGGGAAAGTGTCCAAAGACCAGGGGAACTTCAGCCTCCCTCCTTTCTGCGTCGCCAACCCCCCACCAGCGGTAACTCATGAAACAACTTCACTTTTCTTTAACTTCCCTTTGTTTATCTAGCTTGTTTTTCTTGCTCTATCTAGCTGCTTATCTTTAACCCTTCCGCGGTTAACTGACAGCTGGTGGAAGGCGGCTCCCGATACTGAGGGAGATGACGAGGATGAAGACCTCGCTGCCACTGAGCAAGTTGCCGAAGCCAATGGCGATGATGGCGAAGAAGAAATCCGGGAGCCTTCCAATGAAGCTCCTGCTAACAATGACATGGGTCCTTCGTCGGACCGCTCTGCTGCTGTTACTACCATTAATTCCGACGAGTCCTCCGCTGACAAGGACCTGACCCTGATTGCTGGTGGAGAAGAGTTGGGTGGTGCCCCAAGCGAAGGCGGAATTGTAGCTAGTAGCAGTTTTCCTTCTTTTTAAAGAAACGAGGTTTATCGAACCAGTAGGACTTTGAAATCAACAATGAGGTGAATGTTGAAGATCTCTAGCGCTTAGGGATACCTTCAACAGACGTGGACCTGCAAACACTCAACCAAATACTTTGTCCCCAACGGCGGAGAGGTTGTCAATCTCTCCGGTCTCGCAGAACACAAAGCGGTTAATTGTATGATGAAATGGAATAAATGCAAAAGTGACCAGAGGAGTAATGATGATAAAAACCAAGTAAATGAGGTTTTAAACAATGTAAAAATATGGACCGGGGGCCATGGGTTCATTAGTGGAGTCTCTCAAGTAAATAAAATATGCATGTGATGGGTGAACGAATTACAGCTAGGCAATTGACAAGATCATGACACAAACCCAATTTAGCTATGACAAAAAGGACATGATAATATTTATGGAGGCATCACGACAAGGAACAAAGACCGTTGAGTCCAACTGCGTCTTTGTCTAAAAAGTCCACCACGGGATCGCTATCCAGCCTGTCACCCAACGGTATTAAGTTGCAAGCAACAGACAATTGCATTAAGTAAAGCGCATGATGTAAGCAATACTAATATCAAATAAGACACTAGCACCACTGTTTTACCCTTAGTAGCAACAGTACACCCTCGCCCTTAGACGTTTCTGTCACTCGTGCACAGGAACAAAAGGGGGCATGAACCCACTATCTAGCATAACTACCCTCTCTTGGAGATACACACAATCACTTGGCCAAATTAACTACGCACATCGGAGAGCATGCAAGAACATAAATTACTCATATAAGAATCATGCACAATCTGAACATAACTTCATAATACATCGGATCCCAGCAAACACATCACATAGCATTACAATAAACGATCTTGATCATGTTAGGCAGCTCACAAGATCATAAGACATGAAGCACAAGGGTGAGAGACTACCAACTAGCTACTGCCATGGACCCGTAGTCCACGGTGAGACTACTCACAAATCATCCCAGAGGAAGGCATGACGATGAAGAGCCCTCCGGGATCGATCTCCCCTCCGGCAGAGTGCCGGGATCAGCTTCAGATTGGACCCCGAACTAGGGTTTTTGGTGACGGCACGTCGGGGTCGAGTTTCTGGAAAATAATGGCCGCCTCGACGTTTTTAGGTCAAATAGCAATTTTGAGACGTCGGAGGGCGTCGAGGCGAGGTCCCAGGGGCAGGGGCAGGCCCCATCCGCGGGTCCACCTTGACCCGCGGCAGGGGGCGCACCTGCCCTGTGGGCCTCCCCTCCAGCTCTCCTTCGGTCTGGTACTTCATCGTGGCAAATAAAAAATCCTCGTAAATTTCCAGCGCAGTCCGAGAATATTTACAGAAGTAAATTTCTGAAACAAAAAGACAGCAAAAATAGGGAACTGGCACTGGTCATCTTGTCAATAGGTTAGTCCGACAAAATACATAAAAATGATATAAATAACAGTAAAACATGTGGCAATATCACAAAACTAGCATGGATCACTCAAAAATTATAGATACGTTTGAGACGTATCAGCATCCCCAAGCTTAACTCCTACTCGTCCTCGAGTAGGTAAGTGATAACAAATAATTTTTGATGAGACATGCAACCAACACAAACTTGATCAAGATAGTAATGCAAAGCACAAGATGTGAATAAGGTGATCCAAAACAATTGTCTATAGTTGACATTAAACAAACAATGATTAATAAATGCTAGCTAACAAATGCTAGAAACTTTTCATGAATAAGTGTGTTGGAGACATGGAACCATACATAAGGTTTAAAAAGAAGAATTGCAAATTATGTCTCCAATGAAAAGTATCAATCATTCTTCAAAGCATCTAATTAGTCATTCATGGAAATAGCCAAGCTCAAGTCAAGTATCTTAATCCATCTACTTCACAAAATCAACTGTTTCAAAGTCTACTCAACTAGTGCAAGTAAGAAGTGGCTTTGGCACCATGATGTTAAAGCAAAGAGAACAGTGATGGAGGTTTGGAAGGTCAAAAAGAAAGGCTCAAACAGTGGAGAAGGTAACCACAAGACAGAAGGAAGTCCCGTAGTTGACACTGTATGAGGAGTAGTGATTGCCATGCAACGGATGCACATAGAGCTATAAGTGTATGAAAGCTCTCCAATGGAACTAGTGGGGGTGCATCCAACTTGCTTGCTCATGAAGACCTAGAGCTCACTTGAGGAGGCTCATCCTTGGAATATACAAGCCAAGTTCTATAACGTTAATTCCCCACATAGTTATACAAATGAAACATGAAAACTCTCTATAATGAAGTGTAGGTGCTAACTAGCACAAGTGTGGAATAAAGGATAGTAGTTTTGCCCCCTCTCTCTTTTATATTTCTCTTTTTTCTCTTTTCTAATGTGGCCTCCGTGGCTCTTTCAAATTTTCTCTCATTGGTCTCTTTTGGACTCTTTTATGTGGCCACTTTGGACTCTTTTCAATGTGCTCACAGGTAGGGTCAACACTCTATTTTTACAAGATGATCATCACACTTTTGGTACTCATAACTCATAAGACTAATACATGATGTATAAAAGAAGATATGCATGATCGAGCGTAGTGTGGAAAAAATGTAGAACATGTGGCAAGCCACGCTGCACACTAACTCAATGATCAAGCAAACTATATGGTAATAAAGAACGACATCAAGTCATGTAATGTAATGATGGATGTTGCATGGCAATGTATCTCGGAACGGCTATGGAAATGCCGTGATAGGTAGGTATGGTGGCTGTTTTGAGGGAGATAGTTGGCTTATGTGTAGGAGAACAGGATGAAGTTCTCCCACGAAGTTGGATGTACTCGCGAAGTATGCACCAATCTCAATATGAGAGAGGGCATTGCGCAACACCGAAGAGGCTAGCAAAATATGGAGGTGGAAGTGCCAAAAACCAAAACTCAACAATGCATTTCATATATTGCAAACAACTAGCAGTTTCAATGTTCCACAAATGGTTAGAGACACCCCGAGAGGGATCGTGGCAACGACACAAGTGCCCCGTTGGCTTCCCCGACCGTTGCATTAACTACCCACTAGGAACTTATTTTCAACTTAGTAGAATTCATGACACATTAGCAATGTTGACTTAGGTTGTTTAGTTCAGAAAAGCACGGCTCCACACTTTACTAACACATCTCCACTAATCAGCTCTAACACCATTAACCAACACATTTTAACCATTAGTTATTCTAATGCCTCAAAATAAATGGAGAGTATCAAATTATCCACATAGCGATCTACAAGACTATGCAGGTTTTTCTACTTCATACCACTGCCACATGCAAAGCATTTTACCAATCTAACACATCAACCAAGCAACCAAAACAACTCTCCAAAAAATATAAGTGAAGAACAAGAGAGTTTAACATAAAAACTAGCAGCTCTAAACAAGATAAAAGCTAAAAGCGAGAGCTTACTAGAAAACAAACAATAGCTAAGAATATTTAAAAAGATATAAGCGAAGCAAAGGAGTATTCAAACGAAAAAGCGGAGCGTGTCTCTCTCCCACACAAATAAAGGTAGGATCCAACAAAGATATGACCAGCAAACAAACGAACAAAACTGAAAGTAAATAGATGCTCCAAGCATAGCACATAATATGTAAAGTGATAAAAAACGAAGTTCAACGAAGACGACCTTATGATAGTCGATAAAGATGAGGGGATGCCTTGGGCATCCCCAAGCTTTGACTCTTGATAGTTCTTGATATTCAAAGGGGGTGCCATGGGGGCATCCCCAAGCTTGAGCTCTGATCCATCCTCGATTTCTTCATATTCCTCTCCTTCGGAACTTAAAAACTCCCTTCACACAAAACTTCTCATAATTTGATTAGAGGGTTAGTGCTCATAAATTAAAACGCACATGTGTTCAACTTAGGACACAATGCAAACCAACTTCATTAGACATTAGCTACAGTTTACTAAGTCTCAATGTGGTACTCTACCCCTACAGTATCACATATGACGATGGTAAAGAGACAAATGCAAAATAAAAGCAGAATCTGTCAAAATCTGAACAGTCTGTAAAGATCGAATTTTGCGAGGCGCTTCTGCAGCTCAAATCAGAAAACTTAAAACTAACGAAAGATAGATAAAAGCATCAGGCTTGCATAAAAAAATTATCAAAAAAAGATAAAATTCTGGCGATTTAAGCATTTTCGTGCAACAGGTTTGTTTTTGGACAGCAAAACAATACCTCACACTTTCAATGCATTAGAGGCTAAACTTGGCGCAAAAAAACCAAAAGAAAAAGATACAATGAAGTTGCTACAGAGATAATAACTTCATGACTCAAGAAAAGCAAAAAGCAAACTAAAAATAAAAGATGGGTTGCCTCCCAACAAGCGCTTTTCTTTAACGCCTTTTAGCTAGGCGTAATACCAAATATCAAGTTTTTTCGGGATCAAAGGCATCACCATTCTTCAAATGAGTACTAGCAAATTTATCACAAAGGCATCGGATATTACTAATATAGGGCTGCGAATCACCCTTCTCCTTTCTCTTTGGTTGAATACTCTCATCAAATAGATTTTGAGGAGCAATCCAACCAAATTGCTTTCCAATGCATCGGCTATCCCTAGAAGTTTAAACGGTATAGCATTATCAATCTTCTCCTTTTCTTCAGTTGTGCGAGTGTACTTCCTTAGATTTTCATCGCTAACATCCAAAGAATAGTGAATATTAGGATATGAACCAAGAGCACCATAACGAGCAAATATTTTCCTAGTTTCTTTAACTATATCATCAAATTCATGGAGATGAGTTTCTAATACAAAATCTTTTCCTTCCCTCTTTCCATGCAATCAAGCTTAAAAAACAGTTGCTGTATTATAGGATTTAGATTAACAAACCTCTTCTCAAGATGAGCTACCAAACAAGATATGGCAGAATCATAACTATTAGTTAACTCAACTATTGATCTTTTATCATGAGTGTAGAGTTTGCTAACGAAAGTGAGGAATTCTTCAATATTATCCTTTCCAACAACATCCCCACTTCCTACCTTAACATCTTTCATACCAAACTTAGGAGAAAACATGATTGCTAGGTAAAAGATAAACAAAACCGAAATAAAGATTACACTAATTTTTTTTGGGTTTTAAAATTTTGAAACAGGAAAATAAACTAAACGAGAAACAAAGCAAGCAAGAAAAAAACAAAGTAAAAAGATTGAGAGTATGAGACTCCCCTTGATGCAGCTCCAAAGTCCCTGGCAACGGCGCCAGAAAACTTCTTGATTGCTGGTGGAGAAGAGTTGGGTGGTGCCCCAAGCGAAGGCGGAATTGTAGCTAGTAGCAGTTTTCCCTTTTTTTAAAGAAGCGAGGTTTATTGAACCAGTAGGACTTTGAAATCAATAACGAGGTGAATGTTGAAGATCTCTGGCGCTTAGGGATACCTTCAACATACGTGGACCTGCACACACTCAACCAAATACTTTGTCCCCAACGGCGGAGAGGTTGTCAATCTCTCCGGTCTCGCAGAACACAAAGCGGTTAATTGTATGATGAAATGGAATAAATGCAAAAGTGACCAGAGGAGTAATGATGATGAAAAGCAAGTGAATGAGGTTGTAAACAATGTAAAAAGATGGACCGGGGTACATGGGTTCACTAGTGGAGTCTCTCAAGTAAATAAAATATGCATGTGATGGGTGAACGAATTACAGCTAGGCAATTGACAAGATCATGACACAAACCCAATTTAGCTATGACAAAAAGGACATGATAATATTTATGGAGGCATCATGACAAGGAACAAAGACCGTTGAGTCCAACTGCGTCTTTGTCTAAAAAGTCCACCGTGGGATCGCTATCTAGCCTGTCACCCAACAGTATTAAGTTGCAAGCAACAGACAATTGCATTAAGTAAAGCGCATGATGTAAGCAATACTAATATCAAATGAGACACTAGCACCGCTGTTTTACCCTTAGTAGTAACAGCACACCCTCGCCCTTAGACGTTTCTGTCACTCGTGCCCAGGAACAAAAGGGGGCATGAACACACTATCTAGCATAACTACCCTCTCTTGGAGATACACACAATCACTTGGCCAAAGTAACTACGCACATCGGAGAGCATGCAAGAACATAAATTACTCATATAAGAATCATGCACAATCTGAACATAACTTCATAATCCATCGGATCCCAGCAAACACATCACATAGCATTACAATAATCGATCTTGATCATGTTAGGCAGCTCACAAGATCATAAGACATGAAGCACAAGGGTGAGAGACTACCAACTAGCTACTGCCATGGACCCGTAGTCCACAGTGAGACTACTCACAAATCATCCCGGAGGAAGGCATGGCGATGAAGAGCCCTCCGGGATCGATCTCCCCTCCGGCAGAGTGCCGGGATCAGCTTCAGATTGGAACCCGAACTAGGGTTTTCGGTGACGGCGCGTCGAGGTCGAGTTTCTGGAAAATAATGCCCGCCTCGACGTTTTTAGGTCAAATAGCAATTTATAGGCGTCGGAGGGCGTCGAGGCGAGGTCCCAGGGACAGGGGCGGGCCCCACCTGCGGGTCCACCTTGACCCGCGGCAGGGGGCGCACCTGCCCTGTGGGCCTCCCCTCCAGCTCTCCTTCGGTCTGGTACTTCGTCACGGCAAATAAAAAATCCCCGTAAATTTCCAGCGAGTCCGAGAATATTTCCAGAAGTAAATTTCTGAAACAAAAAGACAGGGAACTGGCACTGGGCATCTTGTCAATAGGTTAGTCCGACAAAATGCATAAAAATGATATAAATGATAGTAAAACATGTGGCAATATCACAAAACTAGCATGGATCACTCAAAAATTATAGATACGTTTGAACGTATCAGGCCCCGAGTCCCCAGAAGGGCGCCAAGAAGAGGACCCGGGTTCCAATTGCAAAGGTGCCTCGATCTCGACTTTCTTCACTTGCAAGTCCAATAACTAAGAACCATCAACAAACATAGGACGTGGAGAAGGATAAGAAGAGGAAGCTGCAAAGCGATGGACCTGCTGAGGCCCCTCTTGTTATCAGAACAAGTCCACGCAAGAGCAAGTCGCCTCCAGCTCCATCAGGCAAGTCCACTTTCTAGGCTCGCTGCAAGAAAGTAGAGCCCAACTCATTCACACGGCCGAAATTCAACTCACCTTATTCGAAAAATCAGGCTCGTTTTTGGCCGAAGAGTGTGGTAGAAAAAGAAGGATGGACATTCACATGCTAATCCTTTTCGTTCGACAAAAAAAGACAATCCTTTTTGCAATCCTCTCTCTTCTTGAAAGATTTTTTTTTAAATATACAAATATAATAAGTCCAAAGGCTACAATTCTGATGGGAAAATTGCCAAAAAAGGGAAAAATATGGGATGCCTTGCTCTTGCTTGCCAAACCTATGGATGGACCATGTCATGCGGGAGGCGTTTTGAATCCCGAGAGTATATAATGCAAGATCAACAATAATATGTTCAAATAGAAAACATATATTCTTTTGGTGTACACATTCATATTTGTTTATGTGCATGTAGTGTTTTGCAAAGAAAAAACTTTTTTTATGTCCTCAGCAGAAAAAAGACAAAACTCCATGTATAAAAAAGGCAACATTTTAAAGCATCAAACTTGTTGCACAATGCCACACAAAAAATGCTTTACATGAAACTTTACACGTAGACTTAGGACATACACATGAAAACATGTAATTATTTTTATACATTTGGCATTAGGAATATCATTTATTTTAACCGGTAAATTACGCTACACATGGCGCGACTCACCTCCTTTTCCCCATACGGTCCCCCCAAAAGAGCCGGGTTTCACTATTAACGGATAAAAGAACAATAGAGCCAAAAAATGAATCTAAAACACCGCCTCCTCTGCTAGCTCCACGAGTGTAAAAAGAATATCAAGCTTTTCTCAATAAACAGGGCAATGGCTAACGTTAGAAAAACAGGGGCATGGCTGAACTTGATTTCTTGACTTCTCGAAAACTTGCTTTACTTTCGCAGATTAAACTGTTGGAGGCAGAACAGGTAGCAGAGGAACACGCCACGATGAAACAACCAGAGATCAACTAATTGTTCATCAAAGTCTGTTATAGCACTAGTAGCCTGCCCTCGAAGTTTTTATGCACTCAAGTCGTCTGAAACCTGATTTGTTTCCCTCCGATGTTTGCAATCCAAGGTCTTACGCACTTGATGTCAAAATCCAAATCAACCTAAGCTGCGGGTGACCCTTATTCTTCGAAGCTCGATCAACTTCAGATTTGGCAAATGTGATGGTGCGTGTTAAATTCAGTAAATGCACGCGCACTTCAGATTTGGCACCACCCCAATTGACCGCGCCTCTCTTTTAGTAACTGTAAAGTTATGTTGAAAGTACGCCTTATATATAGTCCACCACTGCTTTAATCACATTCAACCAAGTTTACCCTTGTGAGGTTGCATTATTAAAATGTTCTTCTGTAAGGTAATAGTAGCAAATAGTAGGAGTTTTCGGAGATAGAACAATAAACTTCACAGGAGTTTATTGTGCTAATTTCTGCTGTGACGTTTACATATGAAGTACAGTATATGTATGCAATTTTCTGAAACTTGCGAGTTGTTTCACAGGAGTTGTATATGAGCATGGTCCCCTTCACTTCTTCTGAGTTATTGCCACAGCAGCATTACACGCGCATATACATACGCGCTTCACTTTACCACAGCACTACATCGCCTCGATCGGTCAGTTAATCAGTCGCGCTGTCAACTAACTAAACTAACTGTTGAGAAACCTGCAGTCCTTCCTGACCTCCCCCTGGTCGCCGGTGAGCGGCGCGTTCTCCGACATCGTGACCAGCGCTGCCGCGAAAATCTCATGAAAGTACGCGTTGTCCGCGGCCATCTTCCTGACGAACGGCGCGGTGCGCGGGTCGGAGGCGAGCCGCTGGTCCACCAGCAGGAGGCCCCTGCCTTTCAGAAGGTTCTTGTGGTACATGTTGTCCAGCACCATGGGCGTGTCCCTGTCGTTCTTGGCGTACGCCACGTCGTGGGTGTCCTCCTTGGCGTCCGCCGTCGGGCACCGTCGCCGGAGGTACGCGCCGTATGCCGGGTCGATGGTGCCGTCCACCGCCGGGTAGAGCCTGGCGACGAGGTTGAAGCAGTGGACGCGGCCGACGGAGTGCGCGCCCAGCAGCGCCACCACGCCCTCGGCGTCCACGCCCATGTCCCCGAACCGGTCCAGCACCGCCGAGACGCTGTCGTTGTGGTTCGGGATGTACCGCTCCACCTCGCCGTAGTAGCTCTCCGTGGCGTCCCGCCGGCCCGTCCGCATCGGGACGTCGGCGGGGCCGCCGAGCGCGGCGACGCCGTCCCGGGCAGCTAGCGCGAGCAGGTCGGCGCAGGAGACGGTGCCCGGGCACGCGCGCTCCAGGGCGGACTTGATGGCGTCGACGTACTTGAAGTACCTCATGCCGAAGCTCCGAGGGGAGGACTTCTCGGAGACGAGGCCCGCGGCGGCGTCGGTGTCCAGGAGCAGCGACGCGTCGCAGGATTTGACGGTGCAGTCGTGGAAGAGCGCCCTGAGAAACGACACCGCCGTGTTGCCGTGCTCCTCGTACAGGCTCATCACCTTCTCCTTGATGATTTCCTCTGCTCTCGGGCAACTTTCAGAGTAGTAGTTCAGCTTCAGGCCGCTGTCGCTCGCACTGCTAGTAGCAGCATTGTTCCCTGCCATAGCAGCAAAAGTAAAAGCTTAAAACAGTTCGAAAAATTGTACTACTCGTTGAGATCATCCTCGGGATGGACATCAAGGAATTTCGCACTCACCGGTGGCGAAGCAGCACAGGAGGAGCAGCGCAGACGCCACCGAGCTCGAACCCATCTTCAGTTCACAAGATGCTCAACTGAAGCTCATCTCAGTCTCATACTCTTATACCAAGTGCCAAGTGGGAGGGCAATGTAGTGGGGGGTGAGTGAGTACTTGACTGAAAGTGACTCCATTTGAATTCTGAGATGGTCCAGTTCTCCACTCCATCACCATGAATATACATACAGTTACTTCAATTTGATCACCCTCCTCACCTCGTTCACCTACCAGTGCAGTGAAAGTGGATCGACTACTAGTAACAGAAAACCCGGGTCATAAACTTAGTTGAATGTGATTAAAGCAGCCGTGGACTATAAGGCGTAGTAATCCAACATAACTTTACAGTTACTAAAAGACAGGAGCATGCGTTTAGTGCTGAATCTGACGTGCACCACCGCCTTCACCTTTGCTAAATGGAGGATGCATTCAGAGAGATCGAGCAGAGAATGAGGGGTCGATCGTGACCTAGCCGGTTTGGAGAGCGACGTCGGGAGCGTGAGGCCGTGGACGGAAGTTGTGCGCTGGATAAATTGGATTGGCTGGGAGGCGCAGTGGACGTTCAGAGAAACACTTTCATGTTTTCAGAAGGTTTGCCTTGCAGGTATACATGAGAACTTAGCAGAAGACATTCAGAGAAAATCCTCTGGGACTATTCACAACAAGCATTACTACTACGCTGGTATGGCACACACATAATGGCAGGTGTTAATTAGATGGATTAAATTCATTCGTTCTTCCGTTCCGTGATTTAACATGTGAAACTCAGACAGCAGCGACACATCCGTCTCTGTCAAGCTTGATGCATCAAGTTTCCAAGAGTACCAACAGAAACAGCGGTCAGTTGTGGACGTCCGTCAGTTGTATCACTTTGCTGGTACTAGTTACCTTCCCAACCATCGGCGGGAAAGGTGGGGACTATCAATGCTACTAAATCAGAGTTTTTGTTTTGTTTTTACATGTACTTTCTCGGTCCTGAATTAGTTGACACGTTTTTATCTAAATACGAATGTATATATATACATTAAAAGTCTAAAACACATCTAGATACATCTATATTTGAAAAAATATACGTCAACTATTCGTGACGGAGGGGGTACGTTTGCAATGGTTCACCTGCACTTTCTTATTTTTTATACCCTTATGGTGCATAGATGATAGATCCAAGCAGTGGCTGGTTTGGTTAGAGCACACACCCCGTGAGCTCACTGCTCACCCACCCGGGTTTGAGGCACAACCTCCCTAGCCCCTAGGTGCCTCATTTCTACCTAAATAACATGCAATTAAGGGAGGGAACTTCCCCCCTTTAACCACGTTTTTATATGTATCGACGAGCTACTCCATTTGGTGATTGTAGTCATACTATTACCAATCAATAAAGCGCTCTCTTGCAGCCAAACGAAAGGAACATGCTGTACCTCAAAATATAGCAACACGTTCATAAATGATCGGGATTTTCTTGGTAAGAAACGAATATCAGAAAGAAAATGGGCTATTTGTTTTTCTCGAGAGGAGAAAAAGTGGGCTACTGGTCTCCTTTTCATTTTAATGGACCGTGTGCTACTGGCCGGTCGCTCAAAGCTATGAGATGAATAGCACTGGGCTCCGTGTGACTTGGGCCTTTTTTAAATCAATCGAGCCCGTCTGATACTTCCCCATTCTTACGGCCCAAACTCTGGCATCCTCTTCTTCACTTCCCACATATTGGAAAATTCAGGCCCAAAGAGCATAATGATAAGAAGGGCCATGAGTCAGATACAAATTCTTTTCGTATTCCCATGGCGAATCCTATTTGACGCTCATTGCGTCCTTTAGCCAGGAAACGCGTACCCTCCAACTTAGATTCGGCGTTAAGTGAGCCGGCCCACTTACGTTTCCTTTTCCTGGTTTTTCTGGTTTTGGGAAGTTTCTAGAATGTTTCGACTGTTTTTTTTCTGCTTTACTGGTTTTTCTGGTTCGGTAGTTTATATCTTTTTTTATTTTTGTTTGTTTCTGTTTTTGTTTATTTTTATTTTTTCGCACTTTTAAAAAATTTGAACATTTTGAAATATAAATTATTTTTCAAAAATGAACAATTTTCAAAATCCGAACTTTTTTTAAATGAATATTTTTCAAATATGATAGTTTTAAAACTTTAACCATTTTTCAGAATGAACAATTTTAAAATATGAATTATTTTCCAAAAAATATTGGTTCACCGGTATATTTGGTTTACTACTCCCTCCGTAACGAAATATAAGACGCGGAAGGTTTTCGTGTACAACTTTTGGCACGTACAAAATAATTTCGAGTTTCCCGTATTGCCCTCGCGCAGACGCTCCTCTCTCGTCCTCACTCGCTCGCGCAGCCGCTCTCGCCCCACACTCCTCTCCTTCCCCACTCGCTCCCCGCCGGCGCGTTCTCGTTCCCCACTCGCTCCGCGCCGCCGCGCTCTCTCCCCGTAGCTAGCGCACTCTTTCCGGATCCCTGCCGTCGGCGCACTCTTCCTCCCCATGGCCGCCTTGCTCCGCACCCTGCAACCCTAGTTTCCCACATCTCGAAGGTCAAAGGTCGATTTTTTTTCGCAGACGACGGTGCTGCTGGGTGAGGAGGCAGTGGATCTGCGTGCGTCGGCGCTGGATATGCGTGCGCTGGCGCTTGATCTGTTCTCCACGACCAGTCGGAGCGGCGGATGTTCACCAGCAGCGCCACGCCCTCCAGCCGCATCTCCGCTTCAGTGCGCACCTCGCCGCCGAAGTACGGCTGCAGGAGGATGATACCGGCGAGGCGGATGGGTTTGTAGGAGGAGGATGGAGTCCACGGGGAGGCCGGTGGCGGGGCACGTCCACGCAGTCGACGTAGGCGGCCGGGTAGCAGTGCTTGGGCGCCCAGCTGGTGGCAGAGGCGGCAGCACATGCCGTCCAGCGGCGGCAGGGACGCCGCGGAGAGGTGCTGACCACCGCCCCCACCGTGCAGCGCCACGCGGATGCCGCCGACGTCCCTTTCCTCCCCCACCACCGCCACTCCAGCAGGGTGGCGGTCCCGCCGGCGGTGCTTGGGCTGCAGGTGTCGGCGCTGATCGACCACATCGCCCGCGTCGACTGGTCCCTCCTCGACCACGTCCCCGGCGACCACGGCGGCTCTCAGCAGGTCCTTCCTTGTCTCGCCTTCTCCTGACCTTGATTACTGTACTCCTACTACTCCACTGTTTTTTTTTTGTATTCCTTGGAGTAATTTTTTGGTACAGGCCTTGTAGGATCTTCTTCGTCAGGAAGCAAGTAGTATGTCTTGTTATCCTTAGTCATATTGAACCACTTCTCATCAGCATGCACTATATAGTGCATGTTGGTGAAAAGAGGGCTTGCATTTCCTTTTGTGCTCTCATCAACCATTGATAGGCAAAATTGCACCCTATCTTTCTTATTTTTTTCTTTTAGAACTGGCTTTAGAGAGTTCGTGTGCCTCCTGATAAGATTGAGTTGAAACTTTCTGTGTAGTGTCATAGGGTTGACTCCCAACTGCCAAGCTAAGGATCTGAAGGTTGACCTCAGGTTGAGTGGTATTGTAGGGATTAGTGACAGGTCAACGTGAATTGGCTTTCTTCCACATCTTCCTTTTTTCTTGCTTGAAACGTCCACTTCCAAACCATCTTCAATTTGCTTCATAGCTTGCTTCCAAATTCTTTGTATGATTTGTATATCTACTTGAAAATAATTTGCTATACCTTTCTTGTCATTCCTTTTAAACTTCCCTCCTCTGCTCATACACAGTATATGCATTGCCACATAAGCCGCATATCTTTGCTTGTCATCGAGTGATTTTCTTGTTCTCTTTGCTTGCTGCACAACTTCCATGTTGTCATCACCTTGTTGATCGACATTGCCTCCTCCAGGTAAGCCTGTATATATTCATGTTAATACATACTCCTGCTATTGCTAGTACTACTAATACAAGAAATAAAATGTCAGTAGCTTGCTTCTATGCAATGATATGAACACATGTTCATGATCAATGTACACATTGTTGTCTATTAATGTCAGTTTACAGGAAACCAGAGGATATGAATCATCACTCCATCTGTTTGGATGTTCATTGTATAGTTCACCATACCTGTAGCACCATGTTCTTCCATTCCTTGTTCATCATGGGGTCCTTGTTCTTGCATTATTTCATCATTTTGTCCCTGTTCTTGCATTACTTCATCTTCTTCTTCTACGGGTGGCGTATAATTGAGGTCTGGGACTACCATATTGATATGCGAAGCAAATGTTGCAGGGACACAGGAGAATCACAGCAAGGCAACGAGACGATCACAGTCAGGTGATCTGGGTACTTGTTGTGGTGGTGCTGCCATGGCGATCCTGAGACATCACCTGGGTACTCGTTGGGGAGGAGTGTCAGATCCCAGTAGTCGCTGTTGTTGTTGGGTAGGAGGAGAGTCGCTTGGACTTGATGGAGTAGAAGTAAGTTTCTTGCTATGAACCTTGTTGTTGCTGCTGATGTCAAACCTTGCCGCTGTTGTGAACCTGGTCGTGAATCCTTGCAGGGCTGGAGAGGAGAACCTGGCTGTTGTTGCTGATGCTCTTGGAGACGGCGGCGTGCTATGGAGTGGACGACGAGATCATGGAAGGAGCACCTGGGAGACGATCTGGGCGACAAGATCGTGGGAGGAGCACCTGGGCGACGAGATCATGAGAGGAGCACCTGGGCGGCGAGGTCTAGGTCTTGGGACATCTGGAGTGTGAGCAAGGAGCAGGGACCTGGGCGACGAGGTGCCTCCTCTGACGAGGATAAGCAGGAGGGACGAGGAGAAGCAGGGGTGGGGACGAGGAGGCAGGGACCTGGGCGGCGAGGTGCCTGCTCCGACGAGGAGAAGCAGGGGCGGGGACGAGGAGAAGCTGGCGCGGAAGCACGCACAACGACGGAGGAAGACGACGATCTGGATCGCGATCAGAATTCAAATTAGGGGTAGTAATGTAAATTCTTTCATTTTCACCTGGTCGGAACGTTTCGTTCTGCGTCTTATATTTCGTTACGGAGGGAGTATTATTTTTGGTTCACCCGAATTTTAGTTTATTTTTGTTTTATTATTATTTTCGATTCGTCGGTATATTTGGTTCACTATTATTTCTGGTTTACCCGGATTTGGTTCCTTTTCGGTTCACACGCATTTTTTATTCTTTATTATTTTCGGTTCACCAGAATTTTCGTTCACTATTTAGTTTCGGTTAACCCGAATTTTAGTTCCTTTTTGGTTTACTATTATTGTTGGTTCACCATTTTTTTGGTATATTATTATATTTTGGCTCACTATAATTTTTGGTTCACTATTATTTTCGGTTCACTTATAATTTCGGTTTAGCCGGATTTTAGTTTTTGAAAATGGTTCATATTTGAAAATATTCGTTTTTAAAATGGTTCCAGTTTTAAAAAATTTGTGAACCATTTTCGAATTCATGAACCATTTTTCAAATCCATGAACATTTTTTTTTCCAATTTTTTAACCATTTTCGAATTTATGAAACATTTACGAATTCATGAAATATTTTCAAATTTGTGAACCATTTTTGAATTCATGATTTTTTAAATCTAGAAATTCAAAAAGTTCACGAAAAATAATCATTATTTTTCAGATGGTTCATGAATTTTGGTTCATGAATTTGAAAATGGTTGGTGAACATTTTGAAATTTAAATATTTTTTAAATATGAACATTTTCAATTTTTGAACTTTTTCAAATCTGAACATTTTTTAATTTGAACATTTTTTCAGAAACAACAAAATTGAATAGAAAACCCGGGCAGAAAAAACTGTACTATACGTTTTTTTCCTCTCGTACAAACTAGTGTTTCAGCGATCATGCAAGTTTTTATTTATTCTTGGAGTAGATCGATCATTGTCCTCTGATGGAACAAATAAAGACCGGTGAATGGGCCAAGCCCACTTACGATCGAAAACGAGGAGAAAGGTACGCGTACCGACAGAAACTTGACGCTACAAGCGCTGAATAGGAGCACCCTATTCCCATCGCTGCTAAATGTACTACGCATTTCCTCAAAGAAAAGAAAAGGTAAAGATGCCAGACATAATGGGTCCAAAGACTACAACTCCAACGGAAAATCTCAAAGAAAAGCACATGATGCCTTGCTCTTGCCTTGCGAAAGCTACAGACGGGCCAATGTCCGTCCAGCCTCATTTTCCTTTTGTCTTTTTGTTTTTCCTTTAAACAATCATGTCCTCATTTATTTTAATACATAAAACACAGTAGTACCATATGGTTTATTCTTCCTTTGCGATGCTATTCTCCTCGATCGCAGTCCCTGTCCCCAACCTCCAGGTGCGACCGTAGCGTAGAGATTATTTCAGAGCCACGCGTACCACATGACAGGATATTAATAATTTCGTCCATCCTTATCACCATGTGAACATTGTCCATGGGTACATGTCGGGGGAGGGTGGGGACCCACCCAAAATTGCAAACACAGGTGTCATAGTTTTTTTTTTTTTTGGAATACAGGTGTCATAGCCTGTACGTCGAACACCATCATTTCCCGGTAAACTATGCTACACGTCGTGACCTATGTGGGCCGTATCATCGAATGCACAAGTGCTAATTAAGCTGACTCACCAATACTATCCATTCATATACTGCCACCTAATACATGTCATATCCATGAGGCCTTGTTTACTTCAAGAGTTTTCTAATGGATGGGAAGAGTGGGGATGGGAGGGGATTTGGTGAACACCCAATCCCCACAAATACTCTTCCCCTACAATACACTAGCATGGACTAGAGTTTTTGTTTTGGGCAAAAATAAGATGGTTGGTGGGGGATATCTAGGGATTATCCCCTCTAATCCCCTAAAATACACTAGAAGTAAACAAACTAGTGGGGATTTTTGGGGACCCGGGATAATCCCCTCCAATCCCCTAAAATACACTAGAAGTAAACAAGGCCTGAATCGATCAAGCAGGAAATCCCTGGATTTCCAACGGGCCAACACGAATTCTCAACATCGGCAAATGATGATTTTTTTCAAGTTTATGTGGTGCCCATAGGGTGGTTACTCTCAGATCTGTTTGTTTCGGTTCGCCGTTGTCGGTGTTGGACCCCTTTCCCGGTATTCGGATACATGGAAGGGGAACATGACTCTAGTCAATTTTTTTTAAAGTCCTCGATGGGAGTCGATGATGGCGCTTGTGAGTGTCTTCTCGTCCTTGAAGGCATTTGTCAAAGGGTACTTTCTCTACACTAGACAGTGACCGTCGGTGTGCTCGAACCATTCCTCAAGGTTTAGTAGGACCGTTGCGTACGGTTATGAATGAAAGTTTAAGTTTTCGACATGTGTTGCCGTATGTGGCGATGGTGCCCATGAGTGTTTATTTTCATCCTTGATGGTTATACTGAAAGCTCCCTCGGGGCATCTCCAACGACACCCATTAACCTCCTACGATTGTCCGTTTAGGGGTTCTGGACAAAAATCACATCCCAAGTCAAAACGGTGCCCCTAAATGAAAACTTTGTCCTGATTTTGTCGAATCACCCATATTTGATCTTCGAAATTTGGTTAGGTTTGGGGGTATCAACCCCGTCAGCTCAGCACCGAGTCAATTCGCTAGTGGAATGGATGCCCTGTAATCCATACTCATGTCCCTCCGCTGACCGCCTCTGCTCTCCCAAACCGAGGCACCACCAGACTCCGCCTCCATTTATCCACCGCCACCACCGAGCATGTAGAAACTGAACCCGAAGAGCCAGGTGTGGGCTCGTCGTTGCGCAAAGCAGCAGGTGACGAACGTTGCAACCTCCTCCCTCGCCACCATCGCCAATCAGGAAGGGTGGGTCTCTGAAGTTGCGGCGATCCAAACGAGCTCAACTGCCTTGGGAAGTTCCCTTAACATAAGCATGTCGTCGGGCATTTTCTCTTCGATGTCGTGAGGCGGAAAAATGTGGATGTTGGGACGGAAAAGGTTATAACCAACAAGGTGAGAGCGACAACGGAGGCGGAGCAAGTCGGCCTTGCAAGGTTCACCAAGGAGTCCCGAGTCATTTTGGCTGACACAGCCGTCATGGAGAAGGACATGAAGGCTTGGTGTGACGAAATTCGAGCCACGATCTCGTCTCACAATGATTGATCATTCTATGTCCTATGTTGTGTGTTGAAGTTGAACTATGTGCTATTTTGTGTGTTTTAAACTACGTGTTTTTGGGAATTTGAGCTAGTATAACTTTTGCACATTTGTGTTATTGTACGTGGATGAGTTATGTGCTACTTTATCTTATAAATATTTGATATGAAAAGACACAAATTAAACAAACCAAGCATAATTTGGTGTCCACTTTTAATTTAAGGGTGTAGTTGAGTACCATGGTAGCGATGACTTATACATACACCTCCTAAACAATATGGGTGTGACTAATTCTCACTCGACTGAGAATTAATTTAACATCATCAAATTTCGGTTACAACTCATGCCTAGCACGAATAATAATATAAATTTAACGGTCCTGAACTTTTTTTTTATCAGCTGTAACCACACTCGATAAAATCTGAATTGCAACCCAACTTGCAACTTATAAAAGGTGCCTCTTTGGAAATGTCCTCACAACTCCTCCTATAGGACGCTTACATCTGAATCTAGGAGGGGTGGCAACCAATAGCAAAAAATACTCCATAAAGACAACAATAATAGTACTACAAGAGATAATCCAAAAAAAAAAGATAATCCCAAGTGCAGTTGGGTTAATGCGGCACATAATTAACCATCGAGGAGTGACGTTTCCGTGCCGACAGTTGGGATTACGCCGGCCACCCCATTCGTCTCCGTCGTCCCTTTCGTCTTCGTCTTCCCAACGTCTCCCCTCCCTCCCTCTCTCGCTCCTCCTCCTCCTTCCTCTCTCTACCCTCTCTCCTACGTATACCCAAGCAAGCAGAGCACCCAGCAGCCAATCCCCCGTCGCAGCAACTCCGACGACCATGGGCACGTACAAGTGCTGCCTCATCTTCAAGCGGCGGTACCGCTGGACGGACGCGCCGCCGCCGGAGGACGTGCGCTCCCTCTTCGCCGAGCACTCCGGCGGGTCCGCCACCATGGGCGCCGACGGCCTCCGCCGCTACCTCGACTCCACGGGCGACGCCGAGGACGACTCCGACGCCGACCGCCTGCTCGACCAGATCCGCCACGCCCAGCGCGGCGCCCGGGTCCCGCGCGTCGGCCGCCCGACCCTCACCCTCGACGACTTCCACCGCTTCCTCTTCTCCAACGAACTCAACCCGCCCCTGCGCCGGCCCCAGGTCCACCACGACATGTCACAGCCGCTCTCCCACTACTACATCCACACGGGCCACAACTCCTACCTCACCGGCAACCAGCTCAGCAGCGACTGCAGCGACGTGCCCATCATCAAGGCGCTGCAGAGGGGCGTCAGGGTCATCGAGCTCGACATGTGGCCAAACTCCGCCAAGGACGACATCAACATCCTCCATGGCAGGTTGCTACTTATACTCTCCCTTTTTATTACCTTATCCATGCAACTTCCCACTCACAGACTCACTTGGTACAATTGAGTAAAAAGGACCAACCAGATCTCTGTTTTTTGTTATACCTACAAGAGCCTATGCTGAATAGAAACAAATTCTAGCTATCATATACGCAGGAGCCTAAGAGCCTTCGCTTGGAGAACATTATATTCTCTACTTGTATGTTCTTAGGTGACTGACATTGCCAATAAAATCTGTCTTCTTACGAATCCTGAACAGGACATTGACCACCCCAGTTTCACTGCTGAAATGCTTGAAGTCCATCAAAGAGTATGCTTTCGTCGCGTCGCCCTACCCTGTTATCATAACACTGGAAGACCACCTTCCACCTGAACTCCAGGAAAAAGTTGCCAAGGTAACTCTCATTTGATTTCTGGAATTGCTATATCGGCATCTAGGAGGTTTGCACTTCTCTAACAGGTGCTTCTGAATTTTTTTCTTCAAGATGGTCCTGGAAGTATTTGGTAGCATACTGTACTACCCTGAGGAAGAACATCCCAAAGAACTACCTTCACCTGAAGGCCTCAAGGGCCGAGTCCTCCTGTCGACGAAGCCCCCAAAGGAGTACCTTGAAGCGAAGGCTGGTGGTAACGTCAAAGACAATGATACAGAATCCAATCCTGGCAAAGGAACTGACGATGATGCGGCTTGGGGAAAAGAAGTCCCAGATTTTAAGACTGAAATCCAATCTGCTAAAGTACTCCTTTGAAGTTCTACATTTTCTGCTCCTTTTTTCCTCCTCATCTTCAGCAAGAATTTACCTGTGCAATTGCTTTTGCTCTATAAGCAGGAAGATGATGCTTCAGAAGATGACGACGACGAGGAGGAGGAGCAGAACATGAAACAACATCTATCTCCACAGTATAAGCACCTTATTACCATAAGAGCAGGAAAGCCAAAGGGGGGTACTACGTCTGACGCCTTGAAGTGCGACCCAGACAAAGTTAGGCGGCTCAGTTTGAGTGAGCAACAACTTGCAAAAGCTGTAGTTAATCATGCTACCGAAATAGTGAGGTATACATCTAATGAAGTAGCTCCCATTACTGCCAGTCCTTCGTTTCCATCTTTAATAATTAGAGATCCTATTTTGTTTACTCTTAATGAAGTGCTCAATGTTTATGCTTCAAACAAGGTTTACGCAGAGAAACCTACTGAGGATATACCCAAAGGGCACTCGGGTTACTTCATCCAACTATAATCCGTTTGTTGGTTGGGTGCATGGTGCTCAGATGGTCGCCTTCAATATGCAGGTGCGTCTCTGTTTCTGAGTAATCGATCCCAGTGCAACAGTGTTGCTCTATGCTCTGAATATCCAGTTAAGAGCATCTCCACGGGGAGCGCCTAAATTGTGTCCGGCACACCTCCATTGGAGGCCCAATTGGAGGGTGCCGGACACTTGTCCGGCGCTTTTTTTTCCCTTCCACACCGGCACCCCCTAAAAGGCCGGACCCCAAAGCAAATGATCAAATAGTTTCAAATCTAGTTATTTATTACAACAATAAAATTTTAAAATCCTCTAAATTGTGCTTCAAACAAGGCCATCGCCCTCTCCGCCATGGCGCTCCCACAGGTGCGCCACTAAATCATCCTGCAGTTGTTGATGCGCATCTCCATCATGAATTTGCTGATGCACCGCGATAAATTCCGAGAAGTCTTGCGGCGGGCCATGCACCACCGGTTCAAGTTGCCCCTGCCCGTCAAACGGGTTCCGAACATAATGGTCATCTGGAAGTTGGGGCAGCAAAAGCACGTTAGGGCGGACAAAGGCTTTGCGACCCCCAGTGTGGCCTGTTTTTCTGTCCGGCGCCCCAAAGGAGCTTTACGGCCCCTTTTACGACCCCCCCCCCCCCCCCCCCCCCCCCCGAGATGCTCTAAGTAAACCCAATTTGGAATCAGTTTAGTAACTGAAACTACATTTCATATTAAATTGCAGAAACACATATAGATGTTTATACGAAGAGAGCACGAATAACCCTTAGCTTCTACTCAAGTCAGATGTGATTCGTGCCGTATGTTGTTTGTCGATAACCCACCAAGCAAGGCTGATGATCAGCACACTTTTCAGCATTCTAAGGATAATTAACCTCTAACTAAAGAAAGCAAGGACCTGATAACGTGCATTACTGTGGAGTAGATAGGTTCAATCTATATGAACTATTTGGTATTTAACATGAGAATGTTCAAGATTTGGTAGATCGCAATAATTCGCTGACATGTTTGCGGTCTGTGCATACACTTGCCTAAATTTCGGCAACCTGGAGTTATTCACTTCAATTTAATGTTATTTCGTCATATGCTGTCCCTTTCCTACTGGCATGTCACAACTGCATGATATTCCTTGCAGGGATATGGAAGAGCTCTTTGGTTAATGCATGGATTTTATAAAGCCAATGGTGGCTGTGGTTACGTGAAGAAACCAGATTTCTTGATGCAAACTGAGCCGGAAGTTTTTGATCCAAGGAAACCTCAACCTGTCAAGAAAACCTTGAAGGTAAGAATTTAGTTCAGTTTACCACTCAAAATCCAGAGATAGATGACCTGCTGCTTTTCAGGTAAAAGTATACATGGGCGATGGTTGGAGGATGGACTTCAAGCAGACACACTTTGATCAGTATTCTCCCCCAGATTTTTATGCACGGGTATGTAAACTAAAAGGAGAATATTACAAGCAATTCCTCCATCGTTCTCGGATTGTTTTTTACAAGCAACATTATTGCAGAACTTGATAATACTGTAATAACCTAAAGCCAAATGCCATTGCACCACTCACGTGGAACATTAAACTGAATTTTCTATTGGCAGGTTGGGATAGCCGGTGTTCCGGCGGACTCTGTGATGAAGAAGACCAAGGCAAAAGAGGACAACTGGGTGCCGGTCTGGGATGAGGAGTTCACCTTCGACCTGACGGTCCCGGAGCTCGCCTTGCTCCGTGTGGAGGCGCACGAGTACGACATGTCAGAGAAGGACGACTTCGCGGGGCAGACCGTCCTGCCCGTGTCGGAGCTGCAGCCCGGGATCCGCGCGGTGGCGCTCTCCGACCGCAAGGGGAACAAGTACCCCAACGTCAAGCTCCTCATGCGCTTCGAGTTCGTTTGATTATCATTTGGTTTGCTTTGGTTTGAGAGAAAGACGGTGCGGCGGCATGTTAGTACCTGTGCATTCTTTGTTCATTCTGTACATATGTAAATTGTGTGGTGGTGCTGTCTGTGTGGTGCGTGTTTTACCATTTGTATACGTCAGTCTGTGTGTGTGTTTGTGCATAGACACAACAATTCATGAGACCCTGTTCATCTTACTGTGAGCAATAATAAAAGTCGAATGATTTCACTATCATCACCTGTGATACAACATCTAGGTAGAACTTTATTGGTAGCAAAAAGAAATGGTACTTGTGAAGAATTCTGCTCTAAATTCAGTTACTGCTCTCATGATGTGGTGCATTTGGCAGCTCTAAATTCAGTTACTGCTCCCTGGCTGGACATACGGCAGGTCTGGTTTTTGATCTTGCTGACAACGAGGAACTGGGTGATTTTGTGTCAAGGAGAGGTGCTGGATAAGATAGAATGCTTCTACCAGTATCTGTCCCAACAGTTGAAGGTCCTCCTGATGATACTGGAAGTGGTGAGGTTGGCTGGGAAGCTCTTCGCACGAGATATCTGAATTCTGAAGAGGCTCAAATCATGTCTACTCTCTGTCATCTGGGGGTAGATTTTTCCGGCACCAGAAAAAAGGAACTGGAGTTTCGCTATGGTAATGAAAAAATATCATTTTTTATTAATAGTATAAATTTGGAATAATTTTGAAAATAAATAAAAAACATAAGACGAAATAAAATATTTGAATTAAAGAATTGTAGGGCTTTACCCTCTCCCTGAGGGAGAAGGAGCCCTTCCAGAAATTCTCAGTGGCCCCGGAGGGCCAAAGAGGGGGTTTGGAAATAGTTTTCAACCAGCAATTGACGCGCCTCGGTATAACCTCACTAGCTGCGTCATTGCCCCAAGCGCAAAGATGCCTTCTAACGTCGCCACCCCACCCCTTCTTATAGCACCCTCTCCCCGCACCGATCCTCCTGCCTCGCCGAGGTGGGACTAAACGTTTCCGCTCGCTCTGTAGTCTGTACGTCGGTTCCACGCTCCACGGACCGTCGCTGCTTCTCTTAGGCCTTCTGGGCCTTCTTTTTCTCGATCTGCAGGTGAGGCCCATCTGGGCCAGTAGTACATACGTAACAGAGCCTTCTCCGCCCAAAACTCCTACGATTCTCTCTTGTTCAAAATTTACCTACTACAGTAGTAGTTTGGATTTGAAGGTAGAAGATGCTTCCTATGGTGGTTTGAATCAAAACTTTGCTTCAATCCCTAAAAAAGGTGCATTTCATTTTGTGCTTCCCTTTTGACACGTCATCTTTTTTTTTCGAACACACTCATGCAATGCAGCAGCGTTTGACATGCGACGGTAAACTGTAATCGTTTCCGTCAACTGGAGAGAGCGAACGGACAATTTCTGTACTCGATAGCAAGTTTTTTCACATCAACACGCCAATGCAACACACATGGTTATAAAGCTGTTACATTCTACTCCGTATTTAGCAAGAGGGATCCATGTCACAAGTTACATAACAAGAGCAGCAGCATAGCCACCGTACATCGTCACACGTGACGTGTTTTACCACGTCCAAATAAATTCATACAGAGCCACCAGTCAGGAAGGAAACCTAGCTACAAAACAAATACATCACAGGGCTCGAAAACAACCATCTTCTATCACTATTTAATAAAAATAAAATTTTGAGGTAACATTGTTTGTACAATGCCGATGCCCCGAAGCGTGCAGCAACTGAACAGGGCTCTGCGGTCTTGCTATGCCATCTTTCCCATCCCAGTTGATCAATGCTCCATCCCGTTCCAGCATAATACAGACCCGTGAGATAAACCAAACAGCGCAGGTCACTGATAGTACGCGACAGTCATATATCCCTAAAAGGAATTATACACAAACTGCGAGCATTAGCACAGCTGTTCAGTAAAAAACAAAGGAACATCGTTCTGGATGATCAACACAGCATATAATCTTTAAGCGAAGTTGGAGGCATTTACCGGGGCTGGGGGAGATGTTATTTACTGGCGGCAGAGGATTCCTGGGTTACTTCGGTCGTAGTATCTGCAGCAGAGCTACTAGTTTCGGCGGCCTGGTTCTGGCTGCTTTGCGCCTCGGGTGCAGGTTGTTGCTGATCTTCAGCAAGACCCAACACCACCAAGCTAGACCTGCCCAGAAAGGCACGAGCTCTGGTCAGATCCAGCCCCACACGTTTGAAATGAAGCACTTAAGGTCGTACAGATGGAGCCAGGAAAACAAACCTCGGAAGAGTTGATCGCACGTTCGGCTGGCTGGCATGCTCGACCAAGGGCGCCTTCAGCACAGGATTCTTGTTCAAGGCATTTTCAAGTTGTGGAGCTGGTAACTGACAAAACAAGTGCCATGTTAAGGAAACTCTTGATATAGATTTTTCGGAATCGAATAGTAGGAATGAGAAGTAAAAGATGGAGCTGCAGTTGAGCCTTCAACTATTACTATGTCACTGTTTCTGTTTCTACAACTATTATATCCAAAATAGTTCGCTGTGGCCCCATGAATGCACTAAATATTAGCATTATGATGTAAAAAGACAACTATCAGATGACAACCTGTACATGCACTCTTATTTCATCCATGAAGTAGTTAGGCAAAGCTCCTCCAATCACTAGAATGTACGACTACAACAGATAGATTATATCCAAAATAGTTCGCTGTGGCCCCATGAATGCACTAAATATTAGCATTATGATGTAAAAAGACAACTATCAGATGACAACCTGTACATGCACTCTTATTTCATCCATGAAGTAGTTAGGCAAAGCTCCTCCAATCACTAGAATGTACGACTACAACAGAGAGATTTTTTGCACTGGAAAGAACAAACAAATTCGACAGGAGAAGAGTGACCGAACCTGCAGTAACACACCATATGACTGAGGTTTCGTCAGGATAGCACACTTCAGGAATCCTACCCATAACTTGGGATATTTCCAAATCTGCCAACACAAAATGATAACTGGGGTTTCAGAAAAATGAAAAAAAGGATTGTACCTGAATTCACTTTCAATATAAAGGTGATAACCTGCTTGCTAACAAGGCGTGACATGATTTCCATCACAAAATCCACCTAAAAGGAAATCTCAATGTCAGATTACAGTATCACGAGTAACAAATCAGCAAAGCTGAGAACAGTTGACTTCATAATAATAATGCATCAATACCAAAGCCCCACCAGACCAAGTCAAGTAAGATTCATATTAGCACCTTATCAATGGTCTTAACTCCCCATTCTCCTGAGAGAGAGAGAGAGGGACACTACTAATACTGCTAAGCCAACTGGTCGGAAACATCAGCTATCAATTATTTCTCGCTTCCGAAGTATGTAAGAGAAACAAATCATTGTCGCGTGTTTCACAATAGAATTAGGTGCCTATGAACATGCAGTCATGCACCAAAACCAAGTGCAAGATGATGTAAGTGAATAACTGATGCTAAATTGTCACGTAGCTACAAAAATATCATGGATGTACAAATAGAACAGGTGCATGCAGCAAAACTGGGACCCTTAGAAGAAAGAAAACCGTTCCACTATAATCAGGTGCATGCAGCAAAAGTGATCAGAAGGGGGTCCTCCCTACTCAGCATGAACCGGGAAGATCCTATAACAGCATGAACTGTGTGTTTCAATTGAATTAACAGAATGTGATCCTTGACATAGCAGCAAATCTCTCTACCAAACTAGACTCACCAAGATCAGCCCATATACATTTCATGCTAGGAAGTCTCTCAAAACTAGGTTACACCATGAGGTACATCAGTCATAGCCCACACAATGTGGGGTCAAACAATTAGCTTACCAATGCAGGAAATGCACTTATTGCTTGCATAACAGTTCGCATGAACAACAAAGGAAGGGGAATCTGTTCAACCTGTGAAAAAATGAAGAGTTTGAACAAAGAGCCAACAGATCTCATAGCATATGGCGGATACAATGGAAACCGTGATAGTATCCAGAAAGATACCAATTGATTTAGTGCTTTTGCCAAAACTTGCTGAGTGAATATTGTCCTTTGCTCGAAGCAGGCAGCACAAGCATCTATAACCTACATTAAGTTAAAATAAATTGCCATTCCATTAGTGTACTTAATTAACTCACCAAGTGATGTGAAGTGTAACAAATGGAAAACTAACAGACCTTTTTCAGTGGTATCCCTTCTTTTTCAGGATCTATTACATGAATCGCAATCAATATTTCTGATGGATCAAGAGAAGGGCCATGTTGTGGTGATCCCTGCAATAGGTAGCAAGTTATGGTGCATGCACATGGTATATAAGATTTCTGATGGATCAAGAGAAGGGCCATGTTGTGGTGATCCCTGCAATAGGTAGCAAGTTATGGTGCATGCACATGGTATATAAGATTTTTAACCAAAATGAAAAGTGAAGCATAACTAAGTTACTTGAGAAATTAAAGTCAAAGAATGAGCCAGATATATGTATTTGCTAAGAAAACCGGTATGAAGCTTTACATAAAGTATGCAACAAACACCTTGGCCCAGATATGAATAGACATTAATATTTCATAGAAGAGAAAAACTAACCTGCAGGATTCGAGAAAGGGCAACTTGAAACTTATCCACAGGAAGGTTCACAATATTGGGAAACATAGACAGAACCTGAGAAAAAGCATGATGAAGAATAACTAAAGTGAAATGAAATACAGAATATAAAATAAAACCCGTCAACAATGCCTAGAGAATATATGTGATCTCTGGACTACAATGCTTATATTTTTGCTCCCCCCCTCCCTCTTCTTCCCAGCAACCGGAACATGTGTTTTCTTTGCAAATAACCACTGCCCATAACTTTTGCAAGCTCAAATTGAAGTATAATGTACTTATTAAGTCAGCTACTCATTTATTTTAACCACTTCATACATTCTAGAGCACAATAAAGGTACTAGCAGTAATTTATGCATACTGTCAGTTTTTTATATATTTTATAAACGTTCTAAGAGTGCAGGAGAGAAAACCTCATCTTTTGGCAGATGAGTCATGACTGGAAAAAGGAATTCGACATCCTGCAAAATGAGGCCAATAGTTTGTATATTAGAATGATTCAGGCAGGATACAATCTGATCATATAATGTCAGCGAGAATTTAAAGTTTAACTCAGTTTCAGAGAAATAGGCAAACCTTCGTTTTTGAATATAAGTTCTTCACAGAGGAAATCAGATCTTGAGATGGCACTGCTCCATCAGTGAGAGTCTGTAAAACCTGCATGGCAATGCAATGTCTTGAGATTATAAAAATGCATTCGAATGAAAGAAACTCACTCATCAAGGTATATATTTTCATGAACCCTCTTTCAAATACATGGGAAAGTAGAACTTTGACCAATAGATGACAACATGTCTTAATAGGCAAAGAAAAGCACGGCTTGCACCTGCATGAGGAGCTCCCGACTGTCAGCTGGCGGATCCGAGATGATCCCAAGAAGGTCAGGAGAGGATCGTATTGTGCGAATCAGAATGGGTACTTGTTTGTGAACAGCCTAAAAAACATACAGTTTATATTACAGAAAAGAGCCATGGAATATAACAACAAAACGAGTATGTGATCTGTTGGCATGGCAAAGAATGTTGGATGCAAGACCTGTTTTGCAGCCTGCGGTAGACTACCATATATTTCAAATACACGGCGGAGAAGGGAATGTTTCTGGCAGTAAGATACAATCCACATGCTGTTAGTAGAATTTAGATAATCGTACTAAGGGTTGTAAAGCAGTACCACTAACCTTGGTGCACAAAGCAAAATAAAGTGACATCAAAGTTTGAGCATCTGCTACTGAGGATAAATTTTCTAAGCCACGATCCTTCAGAAAACACAAAGTCAAACAAATCAGAAAAGGCAGACTATACTTTGCTTCAAAAGGAACAGAAAAGATGAAAAGCATATCCTAAGAATACTTGCAATTTTTTTCATTTACAGCAGTGCATTGGTTTATCATATTTTCTCTGGTTTCAACAGTTTTTCTTGAGATTATTTGTTGACTTTGTGATTAAATAGAAGACAATCCTTTGAGAATCATCTAAAAGCCACGGTTAGTTCAAATAGCAGGAGGGGCATGCATGAAAGAAAGTAGAGCATGAATTTAACCTGTTGAACTTCAGGCGTAGCCATTTCAGCAGCTGATGCGGATTCAGCAGCTGGAATCACTTCCAGGACTGAATTAAGTTTTTCATCTGCAAATTCTTCAATCCTTTTGGAAATGCTTGCCATGGGAAATAGCTTATTTGCTACCTGTTATTACCAAATGAAAAATGAAGTGAACAAAATCCCATAAGGCACCTTTCTTACAAGCAGGATGGATTAGGGGATTACCAGACGTATGGCCTTCATGCGGACCTCATCTAGACGATTGATTGAACTCTGTAAGAAACACAGCTACTTAGTGACATGAGAAAAATAGGGAATAGCACTAAAGTCTATGCTTCAAGCAGAAAAGTTGTACTAGATCAAATCACAACTGATGACCAACGTGGAAGTTTTATCCAGTGTAATTACATGTTAAGAGTTTAATCTTAAGCTCATGCAAGTGAAAGAGAAATATAAACGATAAACCACTAAGTGTTGAACCACACTCGAAAAACTCAAGTTAGATTGATTTAGTGCTTCACTATTCTACCCATACATGCCAAAAAAAACTGAAACTCATGGAATGTTTGCTCTCTTTTACACTCTACAACCAAATCAGAAGTAAAAAACAGATAACTCTCACGCTGCCACTGGCAGATGTCCTAGACATGCCATTGTCAGTTTGCGATCGATGTCCTAGACATGCCATTGTCAGTTTGCGATCGATGTCCTAGACATGCCATTGTCAGTTTGCGATCAATCAGACAGATTATACAATGGAACTATATAGAGCATATCACACATATTGACATATATGTTACAACATAGATCGGTAATATATCATGGTGTCAGTACAGCACCTGCAAAGCAATCTCCAGACATCTGTCCCGGTTTGAAGGTCTTAACATGATAAGGTTCCAGACAGCACTTAGACCTTGAGTTACCCTATCACCACTCTGAAGATCCTTGTCCTGCTTCTCATTATTTCCAGGAGAACATAGACCCTCTAGCAGCTTTAATACACCTTCTGGTAAGTATGGCATCTCACAAAGCAATTTGCCAAGTGATTTATCTGAAGCCGGAAACATATCACGAAGATTTTCAGCCTGGGCAGAAAGATAAATAGTTAGCCATGTTATAAAGAAAAGGTAGCCATGACAAACGTAACAAAGTTTTAAGGAGACATACTACTGTCAGAACAAATGATTCATAAACTGATGTTGCAGTTCTAGATGATAGAAAGTCCTGATCCTGTTCTGCCTCACGATATAACCTATTCAGAATGCACAGTGTCAACTCGTGTCCCTGCTCAAGTAAAGATGAGTTAGAAATCATTGGAGGAGGCATATTGAGTGGAACCACCTAAGTAACCACATAAGCGAAGTTGCACCAAACATACATTGGGCAAATATTGTCATATAAAGACATAATAATCATCTCTACCAATCTGCGTAATTTTGCTACGTGAATCACCGGAACACATACATAATAGGTCAACAGATAGATCAACAAGAATGGTGGCGTGCTCATTCACTAGTTAACTGGTTTGAACCACAGGTCATAGACATAGTATGAATACATAAAAGTAAATATTATTGCAAGTAAAATATATTCATTTCGTTTTCTTTAGGCAGTCGTGGTTCTGGGGTTTGCATTTCCTCTATTACAATTCTACTGGTGTTTGTTACGTCTGATCCTCTGCTCTGTGATCAGAAGGGGTATCTATTGCTCCTAGGACAGTTATTCTATGTAAATGCTTAGCAATAATAAACTTGGCTGGATGATGGCTGAACCTGATCACCCCTTGTTCAGAGTTCAGACACCTAAGCATGAGTAAGCACTGATTTGATTTCTTCTGGTTAAATCACTAAACATCTAGTTCGGTCCTAGTTCCTAACTAATTAACTACGAGAAGTCTTACAAAAAATAATACAATGTTGATATGGCGTATATTTACCTCATTATTTACATAATCAGATAGCACATGCTTCTGGAGAAGCTCCCAAGGGTCCAACTCCAAAGGAAACTGCACCAGCAAGTTCCAGAAAATAAAGAGCGTCTCGATGATACAGTATAAGAGTGTCTCAATAATTCAGTGTGTGAGGGAAACTGAGTTTATCTAAATAGCCAAAAAATAGTCCATACAAAGACCATTGACCAAAGTTCAAGAGAAAGAATCGTACTTGACAGGAGGAATGGTGATCAATACCTCAACACCTAGGTGAGAAAGCAATGGAAGACGAGCTTTTGAACCACCAGATTCTTCTTGCTTATCCCTCTCAAGAATACGTAGAAATGCTTCTTTTTGAAGGAGATCTTTAGCCTCATCGGTAAGATCGACATTAGTCACAACCAACTTTGGAAGAACATGCTGCGAAGTAAGGGCATTGAAAGATGAAAACTGTGACTGGCTTCCTTCAGCAGTAGAAGAGCTTGGACTGCGAGTTTCAGAACACTGAGCCAAACTGACACCAACTGAAGAATTGTCAGCAGGCAATGAACTGATAAAACTGCCAGAATGTTCTTGGGTTCCCTGAGGTTCTGTAGAAGCATGGGAAGTTTCTGATGATTCCTGAACCTCAATCGATAACCCAGCAGCATCTGCAATGGGTACTTTATCCTCTACCATTTCTATATCTAATGGAACTGCTGAAGTGTTACTGTTCTCTTCCTTCGGTGTTTTTAATGCGGTAAGAACAGGAGAACTGGCAAGAACTGGTGTGATGTCACCAGCAGCAGATGTCACCAGAGCGGAATCCTCAGCTGGAGGCACTTCATCTTGATCAGTTTTGCTTATTGTCTGAAATAGAACATTCTATAAACAAAAAGAAGCAAGAAAATCCAACAAAATAAGCAGGGACAGCTACAGAAACTACCTTCAGTAGGGACTCTAACAGAGGAAAGCGACCCGAAAGAAGCTTCGAACTCCGAGCAATAGAGGACTGGCTAGTTGAAGAAGATTGTTGTTGATCTACTGGATGAGAAACTGGCAGATGTTGCATATTAACCATTACCACCTCCGCTAATAAGTCAGCAGCGATACTGGATGACAGGATTTGTAGTGATCCAGCAGCTCTGTCGCCTTGCGCGGCTAATGCAGCAAACATACCAATTAATTGATATACAGCTTCAGAATTTTCAGTTCTTGCAAGGACGGGCTGATTCGATGATGAAACAACAGAGGCTGCCTCAGTATTTATCTTATTTGTCTCTTCACTGTGTTCTTGAGCATCATGTGATTGTCTGGCTTTTTTACTAGAATGGCCATCATCTTCTAGAATATTATTCATGTCATCAGCCAGACTTCGCTTGTTACTGTTGTCAGTGCTTGTCTCCTGTCAAGGAAATATAGTTATTTCGAAACACTTATAGATTGGACAAATACTAGGGGGAAGAAGAGTTGCAGAGGTTTGAAAAATTCCTACTTTCATTCTGTTTGTTCAAATGTTGTTCTTTAAGAAGAGGGTGCGGAAGACAGATAAAACTTGTATATAGAGGTACATACTGTCAGAGGCAATGATTCGGCCCTGTTTGAAGTGTCCCCAACACTCCTAGCAGCATTTGTGGTATGTTCTAGTAAAACATTTGCAGTATGCTCTACTGAATCCCCCTGGTTGATAATATTTTGAGCTTCTAATAAGCGAGCTCGCCACTGCAAAATGATAACCTCAAATAAGTAAGAATGAACCTAGAGCAGAGACTGAAAACATAAGCGCTAAGTGAGACATCAGACAAACCACTCAGAGAAAAGGCATATCAAGTAAAGTTCCTTGACATAACCAGGTAATATGTACATTGAATCTTACAATTTTACTGCAAAAAGCTAGAAAAATACCGGCTCAGCACTTGAATGTGTACATTTCAGGCATGCATCGATGGCACTCTTCAAAGCATGGAATGCGCCTGGAACTTGTGTTTTAATAATGGTATGTGCTGGGTCCAAAGAAAGTAAAACTGGCAGTATGCGTCCATAAAAGGAAGGCCTTCTTTGAGCAATAGCCGAGAGACTGAGAGAGGTATATGTTAGAACATGAGGTAAGTTCCAAAGATGATACAAACTGCCATACATGGAAAAAAAAATATAACGGAATACAAATGGATGATGCTAACCTACTAACGAAGACAATGATCATCGAAGTGCTGAGTGAACTTATTTTAGGAGATTTAAGTTGTTCTAGCAACAGTCCCAGGCTTTGGCTGGCTTCCATGGCTAGATCACCCACATTAAGCAAAGGGTGACCTCCCCTTAACCATGCTATATTGAACCCCATATCTACAAAGCATTGACAGATGATCATGTCATAAATCAAATTTAAGAGATCATTTTGTATAAAGCACAACATATGCTCTACCTTCTGTAGCTTGGTTTGGTGGATCTGATGTGATATCAGGATCTGGGGTGTGCATAAGAACAGTTTTTTCAACAAACTTAATGGCCAGCAACCTGACTCCTTCATTGCTGGTAGGCTGACATGGAGATACCACAGGTGTAAGACACTGTAAACCGAGAGGATGCAATTAACTGGCTGCAAAACGAGGACAGTAGCTTGCCTGAAAAGCCATGACTGACACCGCTGATTTAAGCTTTAGCATCCATTCCCATGACACTTTGAGTGAATCATCAATCCCGCCGCTTGAGAACAAACCCTGGATTTAGAACCAGCAAATAGCAACATGAGCCGAAGTCTACGTACATACAAGCAACTCGAAAAGGTGCTGCTAGTAGAGTTACCTGGATAACTAGCTGTTGTAATACTTTGGCAAATAAGTCTGTTCCTGTTTTAACAGCCTGCCTCGCAACTGCAGGTGTCTCATCATTCAGAAGATCCAGCAGAGAGGGCATCACGTCGGGTATATACACCATGTGCTTCGACCCAACCTCACCAATCATCCTATGTCAGGGACCAGTCAAAATGCAAATGGAGTCAAAATGCTAGCCAATGTCAGTACGCTTCACATAATACCATAACAAAAAACATTTCCATTGCGCATAAAAGGCCACGGCATCTGTTAACTCCACACCTTCAGCGAGCGCTCACTCATGTACATAAAAGCCAACCAGCACTACTGATCATGTACAGCACATCTAGCTGGTCAATAGCAAGTAGTAGCTTCCATGACACCACATTAAAACATACTAGCATGTTCGTTGTTATTTTCATATTCGCTACGAGCTTAAATTTCAGAGCGAATTGACAGGAAAAGTTAAGTTGCAGACGAAACTGATCAGTGAAACAGACAGTGAAGTGCTGCAACGAATGACTAATCATCAAATGGCCAAGGTGCAAGCGTCGAGCCGAATAAAAGCAGAAGCAGTAGCACTCACTCGGCTACGAGCTTGCGCACGGGGCCGGCCTCGTCGGCGCGGAGCTCGGCGAGGCGGGGGACGAGCTCGTGGAGCGGCAGCCGGCGGAGCCCGCGCACCTGCCGCAGGCGCGGCCCCATCCCGCCGGAAGCAGCACCATCCGGATGGGGGAGGCCATGCGGGGGGAAGGCCGGCTGGAGGGCCACCGCCATCGGACGGACGGAACCCTAGCTCCGGCGATCCTCGGCGACGCGCGTCCGTCCTGGAGTGGTTTCTCCCTTCTTAAAACCTTTTTCTTAGGTAAAGTAATGGTTTGGTCGGCCCTTTGTGTGCTAACAATCCAACTCAGAGTAGATGGGCCTGACCGCCTGAGTGCCATGAGCCCAACGTCATCATCGTTGGAATTCTTGCTCTTGAATTTGGCCCAGGCCGGAGGCTCTTGAATCGCTGGGCGTTGGGACCCACTCTTGCTTTGTTCGTGAGTTGCATTGGACCCGTATACTTGTTGCAGAATGAACATGTCCCCGATCTCCAACACCTTTGCTTTCTTTCACAGTTTTTTTTATTTCTTTCTCGCTTTCTTTTCCTTTACAGTACCATTTATTTATTTTCCTTTTTTCACTCAATTTTATTATGGTTCTATTTTAAGTTAGGTTTTATTTTTTTTATTTTTTCAAACTTGTTTTTATTCATTCTAATGTTCCGTTATAGTTTTTTTTTGCGAAACACAGTACAACACAGGCGCTTACATACACGTGCATACACTCACCCCTATGAACGCACACACGCACACCCTACCCCTATGAGCACCTCCGAAATACTGAGTCGGCGGGTCAAGTCTTGAGATTGACGAAGTCACCACGGGCGCCTCGCTATCGACGGGAACGTCGCCTCCTACTAAAGAATATTCCGCCAAATATGAGAAACACCAGTGTCAAACCTGGGGTTTAAACTCTGGTGGGCTGGGGGTACAACCACCCACCTAGTGGAGACGGGTTCCACGGATGTTTTCAACGAGTGTTAATTTTTTTCTAGTTCTCCTAAAATTATGTTTTGCTATTTGCTCCTCGCGCGTTTTAAACTTTGTTCCACATGTTACATATTTGTTGTCCTTTGTACTCAGTGATTCATTACACGTGCTCTAAATTTATGGTTCAAATTTGTTCTGCCTATAGTCGGAGTGTGTTCCATGCGCGCTGATTTTTTTTTTCTGATTTAGTCTATAGTTTTGGTCAGCCTATGGTTGTAGTTTTTTCCACGTGTGTGTAAGCATTGTTCCACTTAGTTTATGATTGTGTTCTACTAGTAGTCATGATTTGTTCCTCATGTGTTTAAAACTTGTTTTGTTTAGCACAAAATTTTGTTCCTCTTACACTAGTGACTTGTTCAGTTGTTCCGCATAATCTAAAATTATAATCCAAATTTTGTTCCACCTATTGTCAGAATGTGTTCCACGGTCACTAAAAGTTTTTTCGAATTATATTTTGCTCTGCCTATGGATGTAGTTCGTTCCAAGTGTGCTAAGTATTGTTCGACTTAGACTATAATTGTTTTGCTTCCTCTTAGAGCATCTCTAGCTGATCGTAAAAGCCCGGAACTGAAAAAAATAACCGTCTCTTACGGTTTGCGCGACGAAAAAAGAGACAGAACAGCGTCCGTAAAACTGGCCGAACCGAAAAAAAAATTTCAGGCACCCGGAAATTCCCCCCTCAAACTGAGAATGTCCAGTTTCCGCGGCCGAACCTAGGGTGGCCTGAAAACCGTGCGAGG
The DNA here is from genome assembly GCA_012064385.1 of Puccinellia tenuiflora. Lineage (NCBI taxonomy): Eukaryota > Viridiplantae > Streptophyta > Magnoliopsida > Poales > Poaceae > Puccinellia > Puccinellia tenuiflora. The sequence continues at coordinate 1,354,209 of QRDG01000747.1, forward strand.
CGTTGGCGGGCTGAACATTCAGCACCTGTCGGTGACCTTTCGCCGTGGAAGTCGTCGGGAAACTTTCGTCGCCCTCGTCGGAGTCGCCGCCGGAATAGCTAGAAATTCGAGCGGCACTGGATAAGAGCTGGTCGCCGACCCCAAGGGGCCTCTACGCCGGTCCGAGGGGGCTCGTCCGTGCTGCGGGGGCGGCTCGACGCCGAGGGGCTCCGTCCATGCTGCGGTGACGCCGGGGAGGGGGGAGGCTCCGTCCGCGCTCCGGCCCAGCGTCGGGCTTCGCTCTGGATCGAGGCACATCTCCTGTTGGAGCAAGATGGATCGGCCGCTGGTCCGTGCGTCGCTGCAGCTAGCTCAGCTCCTGTTGGCCTTTGACTGGATCAGCTAGCTACTAGTACGAGTATACTAGATGGATAGATCCTTGCCTGATAGCTAGCTAGCTCAACTCGAACGCACGAGAAAGAAGAAGACCACAAAGAATATTCAGAGAATATTTCGTTTTACTGTTTGGTTTTTCGAGTTCTGTTCTTTTTCACACCAAACCAACCCTTAAAACACGTTTTCTGTGAACTGTAAACCATGTTTTCAATTTCGAGGTTTACGGTTACTGCTAGAGATGCTCTTATACTCGTGACTTGTTCCACGTGCTCTCAAATTACGGTCCAAAATTTGTGCCGTCCATAGTTGGAATGTGTTCCACGGGTGCGAAATTTTGTTCAATTTAGGCCAAACATTTGTTCCGTCAATATTTGTCTTTTGTTCCACGTATGTGTACGTATTGTTCCACTTAGTCTATAATTGTGTTCCACTAGCTGTCGTCATGTGTAACACATGTGTTTAATTTGTTTCGCTTGGTTTAAAATTGTGTTCCTCTTACATTCGTGTTTTGTTTCATGTACTCTAAAACTATGGTCCAGTTTTTAATTTTACGAGTAGGTATGTTTTGTTCCACTGTGCAACAAATTTTGCTCAATTTGTTCCATCAATTGTCGTGATTTGTTCCCCATGCACTAAACTTTTTTTGTTCACTAATATCATCTGTTCCACTATTAATCATGATTTTGTTCCAAGATCACTTAAATTTTGTTCCACCCGGCTAACACATTTGCTTCGCAAATTTTGTTCCAAGAGCACTTAATTTCTATTTTTCTGTTTAGCATTTTCTGAAATCTTGTTCCACTTCGCCTAAATTTGTGTTCTCCGGTAGTTGTGATTTGTTCCACAATCCTTAAATCTAGATCCTAAATTTTGTTTCGTCTTATAGTTTGTATGTGATCTGAGGGCTCTAAACTCTTGTTCCGCATAGTTACAAAAGTGGTTCCTCTCGTGCTTCTGATTCGTTCCGTGTGTGATTAATATTTTTCCACCTGGTCCAAAATTTGTTTCATATGGTCCAATATTGTGTTCCGCTAGAAGTTGTGATATGTTCCACAAGCACTAAATGTTCGTTCCGGATGGTTTAGTCTAGATTTGTTCCGCTCGTAATCGGGTCTTATTTCACGACCACTAATTATTATTTTCATTTAGTAATAATTTTGTTTCACGAACGTTAATCCAGACTAGAAGATTTGTTCCATCATACACAGATGATGTTCTTGCTGTCTTGCAGAACGTTGTTCCACAGTACACAGAAGACGGTCTTGCAACACTTTGTCCATCGACATAAGTTTTGTCCGCATGAGTTAGCCTCGTGTATCACCTGCCGAACCGAATCGAACTCGATTTGGAGGTGGAGGAGCCGAGGAGGGTCCCATACCATCGCCAGCCTCGGTAGCTCCGCAGTCCTTGAAGATTGCGTCCCATACCGTCGCTATTCTGGGAAGCACGCAGAGCCGAATGCCATCACCATCTGAAGATCCAGCTGCCGCATCGTCCAAGCGAGCATGGCTGGCTGCCGTCGTCGATGAACCAAGGGCGCCGTCCATGTTTCCGTTCTGCTACGGCCGCCATAAAAAATGCACATCTACATCTACGCAGCCATGCGACGAAGCCTGAGGCAGCCGTCGCCGCCACTGAGATACTACTCAGTCGCCACAATGCACTGCAAGTCCCGGTCCACGCGCATGACCCGAGATATGAAAGCCCCAGCACCCGTGCCGACGAGCCGGTCACCACCACTCCCACCAGCTGATCCGACCACCACGCTCAGCAGGTGAGATCCCCCGCCGCCTTCAGCGTGGAGGCCCTGTCATCTTGCTTGACGAATTTTCGCATATTTGATCACCTGTTATTGGCGGCTTGGTTATGGGCTACTTCAGCTTTGTGGGCAGCTTCCTCTGCATCCTGAAAACGTATACCAGGTTCTAATTATTTACATGCATTTGCAGCTGAGCTGGTACAATTACGAACCCCATGTTTCATTTGGAATAATGCAGAACGTATATGACAATATGTATGACAGTCAGATAAACTACGAACTTGAATGAAAATATATCTTTTCCACTGAAGTAGTGCTCCAGAATAACCCAACTTAAAGTGAACCACGAAAATATGACACCTGAATGCGATAGTTGATCTTCAAGTTTGCATCTTCTCGAGCCGTTTCACTACTTCAGGCATTGTCATAGTCCTCAAGTTGGCGTCTTCTCTGCAGCAATATAGGGCAAGCTGCACGAGTCGCACCATGCATTCCTCTTCCCCATCCTTCTGCTGCTGTGCCAGGAGCTCCACGTCGATCACCTTCGCCGCCCACTCGTACTTTGCAACGGAACTCACCCACGTTGGCAAATTCACGTTTACAGGATCCCGGCGGGTGAGAAGCTCCAGCAGTAGGATGCCAAAGCTGTACACGTCGGCTTTCTGAGAGACCCAGTTATCGTCGGTGATCTCAGGCGCGCTGTAGCCGGAGGCACCAGGGAATGGGCCAAGGGCTGTCAGGCCGTGCTCCGACACGCATGCATCGTGGGTGCCTGTGAGCATGACGTTAGACGACTTGATGTTGCCGTGGCAGCTCCATGGCCCGGTTGAGTGGATGTACGCCACACCTCGTGCCGCAGCAAGTGCTATGGCTGCCCGCTGTTCCCAGCCCAGCTGAGCTGCTGGGGATACTGGATCTCCTGGATTCACACACAATCAAAAGCATTAGAACTTGTGTAAAATCAAAGAGAAGGGAGACGCAAGCTAATTAAACATAGTACAACATATATTACCATGGAGCGCGTGTGCGAGGCTACCCATCGGGAAGAAATTGTAGACTAGCAGCCTCTCACCCTTGCCCATGTAATACCATTGCAGTGGTGCAATGTGTTTGTTCTGGATTGCACCAATCAGCGTGGCACACAGTTCAAACTCCTCCTTTGGGAAGTCTACTCCCTTCAGCCTCTTGACGACCAGCTGGTCTCCAGTCTCAAGCGTTGCCTTGTATGATGACCCGACTGTACCTTTGCCCAGAACTTCAGCCGACGCAAGAAGCAGCTTGTCCAGATCGAACAATGGACAAGTCATTGTTGATCCAATGATAAAAGTCCCCACGTTTTGGGAACTGCTACTGCTTTCTTGTGGTGTTGTTGTCTCAGCTGGAGCTGCAATTCCCACGTAATGGCTACTGCTATTACTTTCTTGTGAAGTTTGCATCTTCTCGATCCGTTGCACTACATCAGACATTGTAGTCCTCAAGTTGGCATCTTCACTGCAGCAATCTATTGCAAGCTGGAGGAGTCGCACCACACATTCCTTTACCCCATCCTGCTGCTGTTGTGCCAGGAGCACCACGTCAATCACCTTTGTCGTCCACTCGTGTTGTGCAACAGATCGCACCCACTGTGGCAAATTCACCCCCTCCTCAAGCTGTGTGTTGTTCACCGGATCCTTGCTGGTGAGAAGCTCCAGCAGGAGGACCCCAAAGCTGTACACGTCGGTCTTCTGAGAGACCCGCCTAACTTTGGTGATCTCAGGCGCGCTGTAGCCGGAGGCACCGGGGAACAAGCCAATCGTTGTCAGGCCGTGCTCCGACACGCATGCATCGTGGGTGCCTGTGAGCATGACGTTAGAGGACTTGATGTTGCCGTGGCAGCTCGATAGCCCGGATGAGTGGATGTACGCCACACCACGCGCCGCAGCAAGTGCTATGGCTGCCCGCTGATCCCAGCCCAGCGGAGCTCGGGATCCTGGATCCACACACCATCAAAAGCATTAGGACTTGTATACAGTCGAAGGGAAGGCAGATGCATGCTAATTAAGCATAATACACCATATATTACCATGGAGCGCGTGTGCTAGGCTAGCCATCGGGAAGAAATTGTAGACTAGCAGCTTCTCATCATCGCTCCAGTAATACCATTGCAGTGGCGCGATGTGTTTGTTATGGATGGCGCCAATCGCCGAGACACGCAGGTCAAACTCCTCCTTTGGTAAGTCCACTGCCCTCAGCCTCTTGATGACTACCGTGTCTCCACTCTCAAGCATTGCCTTGTATGTTGTCCCGGCTGTACCTTTGCCCAGAACTTCAGCTGACGCCCGAAACAGGTCCTCCACCAGAACAAACGATGAAGTCATTGTCGACCCAACGATAAAAGTTCCCACGTTTCCCGTACTGCTACTGCTTTCTTGTGATTTTTTGTTCGACAGGAGCAGGTCCTCCAGTGGCACTGCTACTGCTTTCTTGTGATTTTGTTGATTCAGCTGGAGCTAGTTTGTTTTTCCATCCCCAGGAAAATAGAGCTGGCTTTTCTCGTCCCTGATGTGGAGCTTTTCTAAGTTTGCGAAGACATTCTGCAACTTCGAGCATCTCAGGACGTTTGTGGAGTTCCATCTTCAAGCATTTACCTGACAACTTTGCAACCTCTTCAATAGTTTTGATGTTATTAGGGATTGCAATTTCAGCATCAAACATCTCCCGTACACTCCTGATCCCTTTTGCAAGAGCTTGAGTAAATCTTTCAACCAAGCCGGTCAGCCCATCATCATCTCTTGCCTTTTTTCTAGTTATCAGTTCCAAGAGCATAACTCCAAAACTATAAACATCACTCTTTGGTGTGAGGCGACCAGTCTGATAAAACAGAGGGTCCATGTAGCCTATACTTCCAATCACACTTTGAGTATATAGAGTATTTTCAGTGTTGACTAGTCTTGATATTCCAAAGTCAGCTACTTTTGCACCTGAGCCCATCATCCAGAAGTATATTAGCAGGCTTGATATCACCATGAATGACCTGAGTATACATTTGTGAATGCATATAGCCCAACGCTTCTGCACATTCAGTGGCAATTCTTAGCCGTGTATCCAATGTGATGAGGGTACTGTCGTCGTGAAGGATGTTGCTCAGATTTCCTTTAGGAATATACTCTGTGACCACCATTAGGGCATTTTCATCTACACAGTAACCAACTAATCTGACTACATTCTTGTGATTGATTTCACGGTGGACGGTCAACTCTTTGGCGAAATTTTCTTTTACATTACAGATGAACCTCTTGACTGCAACCATACTTTTGTCCTCAAGTACTCCTTTATACACTTCTCCAAAGCCACCTCTACCGAGTATGGTTTCATAGTTGTTGGTAAATCTTTTTATCTCATCTTCTGTGAAACATTTCACATTATGATTGCTACTTGCAATCCATTTCGATCTATGCTCTTCCTGGATAAGTTGTGTTACTAGGTTTTCTGGACGATCCATTTTTGTAAGTAGCAGGAACTTATTCAATGTTGGAAGATAACTTGACCTTGAAAACAGATTTGATAGTGCTAAAAGTCAAATTTAATCCAACATATAAATGAGGAAACAAATAAAAATATGCAAGAGTGCTTAATTTCATTGGATAAGTCATCAACGAATTGGCAGGGATTTCAGATGCCCATTGGGTAACAGAGATGCTGCTTATACTCCGTTAAAGTCCATTTAGAAACAAAACATCTCATCTTGCTGCGATGACCAAACTAGATTGCTATTTACTGTTTTAGATATTCACATAACACAGAGAATCATTTGTGTGTGTTCATGGATTATATTGCTAGAGGGAGTACACCGTAGGAGAGACAATTAATATTTATTGCTCAGTTCTACTGTGGATATGGAATAAGAGCTTCATGATACGATTTTGGTAATTCAACATAGTAATTGCTTCCTTACAGGGGAAATGAAACACCGTTCTGAACATGAAGAAAACAGGTTGGAATCGGCTAAACAAATTGAAGAATTTAATTCAAACTGCTAATCTCTTGGAAGAAAATCATGGAGAAGTCTAAAAAATGTAGTACAGACTTAGAGATAGGCATGGTTGAACCAAACATACCAAATGGATGCCGTAAAACAATCAATGGAGCCTTCTGCTGTTCCTGGTCGCGCAGTTCGCCATGGAATGGATCTAGATGAAAGAAGACATAGCGTTGTTCCTGGTCGCACAGTTTCCCATGGAATGGATATGTAAGAAAGAAGACTTAGCGTGTAGCTAATATAGCCTATTAGTTTGTTTAATGATGAGCCAATATGGATGGTCAAGTCCCAGAATATGAATGGGGTGGCCTTATCTGTGTAAGTTGGGGTACTTAACAACAACTGTTGTCAGTTACCGAATTAAATAGGATGGTCATGCTCAACATATGATGTAAGCTGTTTAGGAGGTGTTTACAAAAATAAACCCGATAGGAATCGCATCGTCGGACCGATTCAATACCATCCAACTCAATTTCCCGTCCGCTCCCGGGAAAAGTACTTGCGTCGGTGCGGAAGTAGTCGCCGGACGCTCCAGATTTTTTTCTTCGAACGAGCTAATTTGACTGAATGCGGCCGCTAACGTGTGCGGAAAAGAAATGATGATTCTTTCTTGGCACGCAGACGCCGAGCAAGAGCAGGACACACCGCCAGCTCTTGGTTCTTGCGATTTTTGTGGCAAGCTGGATAGGCTCGTGGGGAAGATGCAGGGGCTGGAGCAGAGCTATGGGAGAATAGGAACAGAGGATGTGGGAGAACAGGGGCAGGAATAAACCAATGGCACCCAACCTTGACCTGGAGACGGGGTACAGCTTCCTCGCCATCTTCCCGGCGGAGCAGGCGACCGCCCCTGTTGGCGAGCTCCAATAGCAAAGGCGTGGAAGTCGCGCGCGCGAGCGAGAGGCGGCTCGCGGGTGGAAGGAGAGAAGCAGCAAATCTAGCCCGTGGGGCGTGCGCGTAGAACAACGGCGGCGGCCGCCGGCGAAGCGGGCCTATCAGTACAAGTCTTCGGTTACAAGGGTGTTATGTTGGGCAAGGTGGTGTTCAGTTAACGACTGGCTAAGATTGACCTAAGGGTTCATCCGACGGTTGAAGTTTTCACCAGCTAGCCGTTATTTACTGTTTCTTAACCCCCTTCTGTTCTGAATTATTCCCTCTGTACCATAATATAAGATGTTTTCATGTAAAAAAAATAATATAAGATGTTTTATAGGCGGAAATCCACTTCGGGTCATGGGTGCAGCTGCACCCATCACCCAAAAACTCATTTTCCAAATGTTAAAAAATTCCAAAAATAAATATGGAGATACTTCAACATATTTCATGTTAGCACAAAAAAATCCGCGGTGAAAAGACATTTTGTGCGACCTGTGCAAAAAAGACAAATCCGGAGTGGTACAAAAGGCTTTTGTACGAGACATGGTTTTGTCTTTTTTGCACAGGTCACACAAATGTCTTTTCACAGCGAAATTTTTTGTGCTAGCACAAAAAATGTTGGTGCATATCCGAATTTTTTTTCGGAAATTTTTGACACTTTAAAAAAAACTAAAAATATTTTACCCCAGTGGGTGCATCTGCACCCATGAGCCAAAAGCCATGTCCGTTTTATAGGTATTTAAATACAGACAACAGATGTTTTAGATATTTATTTCAATACAGACAACACAGATTTATATAGAAATATTTAATGTGCGGATTTACTCATTTTGCTCCGTATGTAGTCCGTATAGGAATACCTAAAATATTTTATATTATGATACGGAGGGAGTATAAAAGACGTCAAAATGGGAACCAACGGGTTATCTTTAGTCTGGTTATTATCTGCAGGACCAAAATTACCACAAGAGACTTCTATTCAGTGTTTTTGTTTGACAATGATTGGAGTTAAAACTATTTGATGCTAGCATAATACTCAGCTGGAATTTATAATTCAATGTAACAGGATAGTGAGTTTCCAATATAAATCAGAGGATCCTTCTCAAAAATGAAAAGAAGAAGACTCCTCTCAGACAAACACACAAGCATCGACTCAGAGAACCAGCGAATGAAACAAAGCGCAGACATCTGTAGCCACACAGCCTGTGGGCGGCAATGCACCAGCACCGCGTTCCAAAGGGCCAAGAGGACAACTGGCCACTAGGACATACGTATACAACAATGCATGACAATGACCGTGCCTTAATTCAGTTCCATATATTACTGCAAAGATCTGGAGTTTAGTTGAGGTCTTCACTGTGAGTAGTATGTGCATATGACTAGCTGAAAATAAATACCGCTCTATAATAACTGTATAATAGGACAGTAGTAGTATCAAACAATGAATTGCCCTTTATCAGGCAAAGTATTTTCCATCTTTTGAGCTGCTGTGGCTCTCGTCTAAAGAATCACTTGTCTCTTACAAGTGCAATGATGCGGTACATACTCTCTATTCTACCATGGATTCAATAACCCTATTATACATCCGAAATCCACAATGCCGGGCCAACCTCGGCATCGTCCATCTGCTTAATTTGCAGGACGCCATATGGAGTTGCCAATGCGAGGGCAGCGGAGGGCTAACCAAGCAGTCAGGTGATAACAGGCAGCATCCCCACGAGGAAGAGTATGTTTGACGCTATCAATCAGATGTCTGTGCACCGCCGGCGATTTTTGGGTCAGTTTGGTAGTAGATTATGTCTCCGGTGTCGCTAACGTAGTGGTCACGCTTCATGCTCCGTGCCAACGCACCAAAGAGGTGGAATGGGAACGGACCAGACTTGTCCGGCTCCCTGTAGTACTTCCCCAGCACTGGCTTCGCCGCCTCGGTCTGCGAAAAGACAAGCACAACCAAGGCCATGGATTGGTTTAGGTAAGGCTCTTGCTATATAATTAGACATGGAGGGAATATGAAGGAATTCAATTCTTACCGCCTCTACTAGATGGTAATGTGGGATTTGTGGGAAAAGGTGGTGGATCACGTGAGTCCCGATGTCAGTGGTGGATGTTGTTGAGCCACCCGTAGTCCCTGTCAAGTGTTGTCAGGCCCCCCCGCAGATAGCTCCATGCCTATTTCATAAAGCAACACAGATAATACCTCAGTGATTACATAATCTTTAAAGGGTTCAGTCGATGATCGTGAATCTGAAGTACTTTTTCACAGTCTGAAGTTGGTATCTCTCTCTTTGAGAGAATATGGAAATGCTGGCAATTTTCAGTTTCTGAATGGGTGTTGGCTCTGACAGCAGGCGGTAAATTATGTCATTTCCACACAAAAGTGTATTACTTTCAATAACCACCACACATATATACATCACATATATATACAGAAGATGGACAGTGAAAGCTGCAGCCAACTTGCATTATGGACCACAATTTGTGATTTCTGTTGCTAGATACCCCTTCACATTATCTTCCAATTGTCATTTTCAACAACTTTGTATTTTGCGATTTTGACTCATGCTAAAATATGGCAACTTCACCTCTTTTATCAAGTAAAGGAAGTCACGTTCATTCAGTCTATTGAAAACCTATCCTCAAGAAAATTTTAAGCTTAAGAGTCTAGATGATATCCCTAAATTTTATCTCATATGGGTTGTGGCAAATCCGACAGCTTAACAAGTTATCTTCAATTAGTAATTCTACAAACATTATGCCATATCCTAGTAAACACAATCTAGACATTAGCAATGCTTTAGCATACTAACCCGGGATATACTGCTGAACAGCAGACGTTAAGCAAACAAATAATAAATGCATTCAAATTTTGCACAATGTTTTGCTAATTAAGAAATCTAATTCGCAGTTCTGGAAATTGAAGTCCAGGAGATTGTAGCTCTGGTAATTTTACCTTTCCACGATACCAGGGAAGCTTGTCGTTGTGGCCATGGTGGTGCAGGTAGGTGACGAAGTCCAGCCACATAACAAAAATCTGCACAAAATTTAACAAAACATGTCGTAAGCTGCTGACCACCCACACAACAGGACACAACCCAATCCACAAAAATCAGACTTTGTTACAGAATGAGGCTGCAAATGTGAAATGAGCAGATACCACCCATTACATACCCAGTATGGGACAGCATAGAGCTTGAGAATCTGAAGAGGCCCCATCACGACGGTGAGCCCAGCGAGGAGGCCAGCCATGGCAAGCCAGCATGTCGTCGACGTCAGCACATCCTTCTTCTCGTTCGGCTGGAACAGATCACTGCTTGGGTGGAAATGCGAGCCTGACTTCCCTGGACTCCTCGACCACTGGACAGGTTGAACACAAAAAATAGTCAGCAATCACATTACCAAACATCCGTTGCCAATAAATCAGCAAGGTAGGATCAAAGATCCTCAAGTCATTTCGTCTCACCAAGTAGAACGGGTATGCAAGCATCGGGAATGGTAGTGCGAACCGAAGCTTCTGAGTGGAACTGTCCAGGCTTTTGTACAGCTTCTCGGGGAGCTGCAATTTTCGGAACGGCCGGTTCATAAGGCCATTGTGCAAGGTTAATCGAATTCTTCAAGAACATGAGCAAAGCAAGCAACAGCTTGGCATGTATGTAGCCCACGTACCGGATGCCACGACTCGTCCTTCTCGACGTGGCCATGGTTCTGGTGGTGCGTCCTGTGGCTTATCCTCCTGCAGTCCGATTCATAAGTAGACGTTATGACTGACACTAAGAATCGTAACATTAGCCGCAAGAAGAGGAGAGGTGTGGATGCACGCACCAGCCATTGTAAGGCACAAGGATGGAGGAGTGGAGTATGTGTCCGACGACGCTGTTAAGCTTGGTGTTGTTCGAGAAGCTTCCGTGGCCGCTATACCAACAATCATCATGGAAAGAGATTGAGAGAGAGTTGAACAAAACCTGAGCTTTGGACGACTGAAGAAGAAGAAGAAACAAACTGAAGTGTTGGGGAGGACGGAAGAAACGAACCAGTCGTGTCCGAGGACGAAGAGCGCCCAGAACATGGTGCCCTGGGCGGCCCAGTAGACGGGCCAGGCGAGCCAGCTGTCGAGGCGCGCGGCGGCGGCCGCGAGGGCGAGCACGACGACGACGTCGCGCACGACGTAGCCCATGGAGCGCCACGGGTCCTTGGCCCAGCAGTGCTTGGGGATGGCGGCGCGGATCTCCGCGAGCCCGAACGGCGGCGGCGCCGCGGGGTCGAACCCGGCGCCGGCAGCGGGGTCGTCCTGCTCGGTCCAGGAGCCTTCGTCCTCCTCGGCGGTGACGAGGCGAGTGGGCGCAGCGACGGCGACGCGGAGAGATAGCGCGCGGCGGGACGCGGCCGCGCCGGCGGCGAGGGAGAGGGCGCGGCGGGACGCGACGGCGGCGGGGAGGAGTGCAGGTGACGGGAGCGCGGTGGCGCGGCGAGGGAGGGGCAGGGGCGTGAGGCCGCCGTAGCAGCATTGCGGGAGTAGCAGGCGAGCCATCGCGGTGGCTCCTTGCCCGTACCTCGCTGCTGCTGCTTCGCCGGCGGGCGAGAAGATAGCCTGAGATAGTAGTACTAGTAGTAGGGGTAGGTCGATGGGTGGTCAAGGTTTGGTGGGCCGGGCTGTGTGGGCCTCGGCATCCCACGACTAGGAACCGGACACGAGAGAGCTCCTACGGACTGTGTGGCTCACACGGTACTTGGTGTGGTGTGCTATCCGAGTCCAAATATCCAAGCTATGGACCAGGACCAGAGGGTCAGTTTTTGTCGTTTTTCACGGCACAGCAAATGGAATGGACCAAACAAAACAGCTTGGAGTGATATTTTCCTTTATGACAAAGCACCATTGCACCCACACATGACCTTGAGAACCTCAGTTCCACCTATTATACATTTATAAAAAAAGAAACAGTTCCACATATTATAGAAAAGGTGTCAATCAGATGGTAATAGACCAACTAACAAAGCCACACTGCTCTCTTGCTGCCTTCCAATGTAAACAGTTCAATTTATTGTCTCTTTTATCTTTACAGTAAAAAAAAACGAAGAAAAACCATCTACAACCGATGGCGCCATACATTTTTCACCCTTGGTACGTATGAGATTACACGGTGGTATACAACAGAAATCTAGGCTAACGCGTCCGAACAATCAAGTATGTCTACCTACCTAGTGGCAAGGCAAACTCACCCTGCCAAGTTGTAGTTGCCCATGACCATAGTATATACAAAACACAGTATGGGGGCAGAATGGGTCGAACTTACGCGGCGATAAATAACAAGCAGAAATCAAGGCATAGGAATCCCAAGTACCAAGAGTTGGACGTACTTCTGTGTCGGATGCAGCCACATACAAAACCACATGCTTACAGTTTCCACCACTTCTTGTTCTCCATGTTCTTCGCAAGCTCCTGGGCGAGCGAGGCGAAATTCTCTGCTCCGTCTTGAAGCTCCTGTGTTCGTTGGCTTATTCTCTGGTAAAAAGGTGGTTAGCTATTGAGGCTGTTCTCCGGAAAATCAGGAATGATGCGTAGAGTGTACAATGGGGCTACCAACTTGTATATTTTGGAGTGTAGTATGAAACTTTACCTCGAGTTTTTCCTGCCGCTGCATGAGCTTGTCTTTCGCATGAGCAGCAGCTGCTGTTGCATCCTGCAAAAAAGGAAATCCAGACTCAGACTAGGCTACACACAGAGAACATGACGAATTGCAACGTCGGTAGAATTACCCCGCCAAACTTATATTTGGTAAGGATTTCTTGGGTACTTCTCATCCTTGGTTTGTCATCAACGCTTGATCCTTCAAACAGCTTTGCTCTCTCATCCTCTACTGCAGAAGTGTAGATATAAACAAGCGTAGTTGAAAAGAAGTATGTTCTCAAAAACGAAGAAAAATGCACCCAGCCAGTTATCTTTCAACTGAAAACCAACCTGATGTTTTCTTACTCATGTGAGATGTAGAGGATGATGCTGGTGGAGGGGATAGGGGTACATCATCATCAATATCTATGTCATCTGCATTGAAATGATTTTGAATAAATAGGCAGGCACTTCCAGTAAATGCTTTTACAAATATAGGGAGAGGGTGAGACCAATCGACAGTTCTTCTATTGGATCATCAGGACTGGGTATTGATGGTTCAGCAGATGACTCTTTCACAAAAATTGACTCCAGCAGTTCACTGTGGGTTTGTGCAGAGAAACTTCTTCTCAAGTTTGCATTTTCGTCTGCTTTTCCTTTTAATCCTTTAATGATGCCAGCAAGAACTCCTGCTGGATTCTGCACCACAAGCGTCATGTTAGTCAAAACGTAAAGGGGTATCATATAGGTCGAGACGATTAGACAATTGCCGACCTGCTTTCTTTTCTGGTCTGTTGAGATGCTAATAGCTGCTTCAGCCGCTGCTGCAAGCACTTTATCATGAAGGCATGGCAAAGATTCTGGAATCCTAAAATGATTATCGTAGATACAAAGACATTAGTTTAATACCACTGGGCCAGGCGGAACTATTGCCCCTTAAGTTAAATAGAACCCAATTGAGGCAGAACCACAGACATAAGGTAAACAAGCAAGAAAATTTTAGCACCTGAAGTCATTCTCTGAGGCTATAAGAGAGATGATTGCATATTCAGATCCATTTACCTGTGGTGGGGAACATATTATAAAACTGCGGGAGGTAGTTTATAACAATCGGTATTAAATCGAACGTAACTGAAGAGTGAATCTGAATTTACTAATAGAGATGAAACAAAGTTGGGCACCTTCAACTGTGCTTGCCACAAAGAAAACATCACTCATTTTCGGCACCACTATTCTGCCTATTTTGCGGAGAAGTAAACTAAGGTTACCCTTACATCGATGTGGGATTGCAAAGCTAATATTGAACATAATTCAAAATAATATTTAGAGATAATGTGGTGCCGAAGTTCAGTGATCAACCAAAAGCTGAAGATCAAGTTAGAAAGGCAAGAAACACATGTTTACCAGAGCAATTTGTCCATTTGAGGAGCTCATGGATTTATCCATGCCTGTCTTGTAACTCCATCTTAATAACTGCATCAAGGAGCTCTCAGCGAGAATCTCAAGGCCTGGCAAAGATCTGTCATGATAAAAGTAAAACTGTTTATGGTCTGAGCAAACTTCACCAGGCACTTGCATACATATAGTAAATGATGATATCTGAAAAGTTTCCCATTGAAATCTATGAAAATATTCTCAATATTCTCTAACAGAAAGAATATTGTCAAGGTTAAAATCAAAGATTGTCTTCTTTTATCTGCAATAAACCATATTCCCAAGAGATGTTCATCGTGGTGTACTTCACACACAAGTGAACAACAAATGTTGATGATGATACTTTTACAGGATGCACTTTATATTTTTATTAGCCAAGGTGGAGAACAATAAAGAAGGATGGGTACATAGTTGGATATCTTTCACTTAGTAAGTATTGGTAAAAATCTAAATTTCGACAAGCATCTGAAAAACAAGAAACAAAAAGAAGTCAAAGGAGACTTGTAGTAAGAACAAATGTAAAGAGAGAACCGTTCTCCACCATCATGCTTTAACAATAGTATCATATAAGTTAAACGATTATTCTAATATGTAATCTCAAAGGTAACATGGCAACATGTTTATCGACTAACTTCTAGCACGAAAATGAATAAAAAAAATGAAAAGTCGTGGCTACCTCAATTCTATGATCCCTGTCTGATAAGCTAATATCAGTCCACAAGCTTTGCCATCCTTATTCTTGAAAATGGCTGACCAGCAGCAGTGTTTTGCAAGCTTTGTTTTATGTAGATGCGCGTTGCTTCCCTGATGGGAAAGAACATCACCAGTAAGCTTAAGAAGTTTAAATTTTCTAAAAAGGTATTTGAGTATTTCACATATGCCAAGTATGCACCTGAATCAATGATGCCAGAGAGAATAAAAGCACCACATCTTCAAAGCAGATCAAAAGTAGAGAATTTGAATCACTGCCGTGTGAATGTTGAGAAGCCTTTTTCTCGTTAGTTTCGGCTCCTTGCGCTTCTTTCTGGTCAAGATCATGTTGTTCTTTCCCTGCCTGACTTTGAGACGGGAATTTCTCTTCCGATAATTGTGTGTGCTCCTTATCTGAAGCTACATCTACACCCAGAACATAGCAAAATTATGTGTTGATTCAAGGGGGATAAGAAATTAGCATAGTGGAAGAGTAAGCACTTGCCTATGACATACATCGAAACTGCAGACGATTGCTTCTGATCTAACAGATATGAATTTATTATCAAACCAGTTGTGCTGTCAATCACAGTAAGACGTGCATCCTTAGTTAAGGAAAGTAGAACATCTGTGGGGGCATTTGCATTTTTGGCGATCTCTTTCTGGGACTGGTCGGCTTCTGCAGCATGTGCACCAACACCATAGATGCTTAGTGAAACCACAGGAGAATTTGTTCCTGATGCACAATCCATAGCGAACATCATTGACAGTTGACTTGCATCAAACATCACCACCTTTAAAAAGATAAACCAGAACATAATAATTAGCTAGCTAATAGCGCCTGGTTATTACAAGTTTCAAATAAATAGTGAAATTTCAGAGATATGGAAGTATACCTGACCATTTTGATATCCCACTGCAAGGACCTCCCCTGAACCTGTAAATCTGAGGGATCGCACAGGGGAATTTGATGCCATAAAGGCAACATGACAATGGAATCCTCTCCCATGATGAACATCATGAACTGAAAGAAAAATCACCGGAAATGAAGGTTGAGGAAAATGAAATGAACCGCATACCCCAAAAGAAGAAGGTTTAGAAATGCCTGGTAAGATTCTCTACCAATGAAAAGTGAAAACGAACATGAGCAGGTCCTATTTTACGGATGCCTTGTATGTGTTAACGAAAGCAAGCATTTGACACAGACTTGTCTTAATAAGGATCTGGCAGAAAAATGTGCACATGGGAAATATAACAAAAAAATAACACTTGGAAATATGTCCTTTTATGAGATGGCACTTGTACACATTATCATCGTATTAGCAGGGTTCTACATAAACATGGATTGCAAGTGAACCAGATGACTATTAGCAAAACAGGTAGGATCAAGCACATAAATACCAGAATACCAGCCAAGTTACTCATATATAATGGCCTATACTATCATTACAATGATTTAGCACTCAAGAGGTTTCTTTTCTCTCCATATAGCTTGGGTGGAAATATGGGACTGATGAAACTGATTCTTGCCTATAGACATGTTGCATCTGTGCATCGTTGCCTCTATAACTAATTAAATATACTGCCATCTGTCAGACTGACTACCAAGAAAGAGTGAGAATCAAATCAAACTGGTAGTCTAGAAGGCAACATCATGCAAACTCCTTCCATCATTCTATTTTGAGCAATTTCACTGATGCCTCATATTTCCAATGGCATAAAAATTTCAATACATAACGAATGATGGAGAAGAAACAAAAGAAAAGGAAGAGGAAATGCAAATATAGGTTTTTCAAAATTTATGACTTCATGGAATGTTTACCTTCCTGTTTAGATTCACTCACAAAGTGAAAGCTGGAATCCCCAGCGTGCTCATGAAGTTCATACATCCGCACCTACACCATTACAAAAACATATAAGAGACTAGGAGAGCATTGAATATGCTGTTTACAACCAACAACTTGGACTGACCCATAAATTTTAACAGTAGGAACTAACCAGACCACTTGTTGTGCCAACAGCAATAGTCAAGTTTAATGAACAAAAAGCCAGCGATGATACAGAAGCATTTGCTCCATCCAAAATAACATCAGACACCTGTGGTAAAGATAGCTTTAGCATTCTTGTGTTGATGAAGTAGTGATCAGTCAACAAGCAAGAACACATTAGAAGTGACCTTTGTATCCAATACAAACATTGGCATCAGAATGGGAAAAGTTGCATCCCATATTCTCACAGAACCATCTTGATAGCCTGCAACATATATTCTTTCAACCACATGTTCTTCTTTCAGTGACATTTCACTAGGAACCCCACCAGTCAAAGGCCATTTCATATTCCCTGATATCGGAGGTGTGGCATTTTGCCTAGCACAAAATTTCTACGAAGAACAATGTAATCTGATAAAGTCACAGTTAAGTCTAAGTAGAGTAAAGTATCCAGAATCCATGCAAAAAATGTACCTTCAGTGAAGTACTTGAATGCTCTGTCCCAGTCAGTGAATACAGATCCGTGACAGTTATGTTGGGATCAATTGTAGGAATCACAACTGGAAATTTCCGAGCCTCAGGCTGAACCTCTTCTGATTTCCGTGCAGAAAATAGAGCACCACCATCGTAGAAATTCAGTTGTCCAGGATTCGTCAATATAAAAAGTGCAGAAGTTCGTATTTTATCTGGAACCCCAGTATCTGGAATAAGAATCATATCAGCAAAGGATCCATCAAGTTTGAGGTCCACACGCGACGCGCATCTTACTGACTCTAAGCCATTAGATGATTCCAGGCTAAGAACCTACAAAAAAATACAATTTTGTTAATGAACAAGGTAAAGTTTTCCATAGTCTGGCGCTGAAAACAGTACAACATATATGATTTTCTTTGCTCAGAAAAGTAACTTTCATTGCCAGACATATAATATTATTGTGGAGAAAAAACAATATTCATATATTGTGGAGAAAAAACAAGGTATATAGTTGCTCCATTTGAACAAAAGATATTTACTACGTCGTCCAAATTCGAAAATGATTGCTTCTAGGGCATACACTCATGTCCATTTTTATCACAGGAAATTATCTTGGATGGGCATGTTTGTCCTAACTTGTGTGTGCCATGCAATGGAACCATGTAAATTAGGCTCAACATAACATATCAAGTAAACAGATGGCCCTAATTTGATTTCGCGCGATGTTTCTTATTGAGTTCCGATGAGTTAGAATTTGATTGATTTTCATAAGCTGGTAAAGGAACAAACAGCTATACTTTTAGAATTTGATTGATTTTCATAAGCTGGTAAAGGAACAAACAGCTATACTTGAGTTCACCTTCAATGTATCAGATGCATGCATGCATAGAAGATGACATGAAATAACATAAAATAGATGAGAGTGGAAAAAGAACAAAGTAACAAACTGTCAGAACTTCTTCAGATCCCATATCATCACCACCGTAAACAAAAAGATGCCCGCCTTTAGTAGTATCTTTTGCTGATCCGACAGACCAGTGCAAGACAATAACAGGAAGCCTGCGACTTCCAGAAGCCAGCTGCAGCTTAACAACATTAGAGGAGACATCAGTTTGGTTGCCTTGTCTAGAGGATACTGTCATATCCCATAAAAGTATGTCTCCAGTTATATAGCCGACAGCAACAGTTGAACCCCCTCTTGATGCCCAACAAAGAGAGCAAATTTCTCTCTCTTCTTCATTCTCGTCAAAATTATCTTCACTAGCATCTGTTTGAGCACCATTGACTTGACCTTTCATGTGTAAGTCCCCATAGCCGCGAATAGCAATTGCACGGTCCTCTGATATATCCCAAAGAACTAACAATCCTTTCTCGTACGCAATTAGCACCCTGAAGCATATAAAAAAGAAGCTCAGTCATGTGCCTCATATTGGCAAACTGAATTAAAGATGACTTGCGTCTCTCATATTAGAGGAATCTGAAGGGAAAAAAGCTACCGTTGGTCTATCAATTTTTTTCCTTCAAATATTGATTATTCACGACTTCTTTAAAAGGCAAACAAACATAGCTGAGTATAGTCATGTTTGACTATCCTAATATCACGTAATGTCAGCATGCATACTGATGAAAAAAGCTTATATAGTTAGCAGTTATGACAAAAATATCTAGGAGTTGCATTTCACGACAACCTTACCTCATGCCTAAGGTGTCAGGTTGAGGCAGTATTCCAACGATAGGTTGAGCATGAAGCAAGGAAACACCGGCTGCTTCTGTTAGATAAGAAAAAAAATATGTCGAGTTGGTTCACTGATACATTTGCAAATCCAGAGGGAAAAGGTGACAGGAACAGATATTTGGACAAGATGAACTGAACTGGAGTGCATAAGGTAACAACTGTTTGTAATCCAAATAAAAGAATAGTGCAAAATTGCCATTAACTGAAATAACATTACAAGCCCGCTAAAAATGTTCAGACCTCAGATTACTCATGTCATTTACTTAATACTCATGTAGTTGTGCAAGATATCTAATATTTCTGTGTAAGATTCAAAGTTCAGAGTAATGGATTATGATTTCTTTCCTCAGAGTGGTGTTTTGTTCACAATTATAATATGATCATGAACTTTGATACATAAACAGAAGCAAACGA
Source organism: Puccinellia tenuiflora (assembly GCA_012064385.1). Lineage (NCBI taxonomy): Eukaryota > Viridiplantae > Streptophyta > Magnoliopsida > Poales > Poaceae > Puccinellia > Puccinellia tenuiflora. The sequence continues at coordinate 1,373,571 of QRDG01000747.1, forward strand.
AAATTTGGTAGTCAATGTGTGCTGAGGACAGACACATAGAAACAGTGGTATACCGCTTAAGGAATGTATAGTAACATTGTAAGGCATCCTTAGAAGCTTTCCATCATCTACATCATACTTCAGTACAGAAAGCAGGCCATTCTCATCTCCAAGGTACCTGAATGCGATGGACAAATTTAAGATACAAAGAAAAGGTTAGAAAGTACCCCAAATAGCTATTTAAAATTAAACTGTGGGACAACTCATATCCATAGCTCACATAAAAAAGGTGCCCTCTATGACTGCAAATGCAGTTATGTTGACGTCCCACTGACAAGAATGAAATAGCTGTCTGAATTCAAGATTCCATACCTACAGGAGTAGAAGGACACACATCTATTATATGTAAACTTCTAAAACAAGATAAAGTAAACCACACAACATGGAAAGTTGGAAACATCATGAATTTTGAAGACAATGATCATGTTATTTAGTCAAAGGTAAAGGCAAAGTGTGCAAATGGTTGTTGGCACCAGTAATAACTATACTCAACAGATTTTTCTTAAGGAGAAAAATCTAAAATACACAAAAAAAAAAGAGAAGTAGATCTGTCAACTAAGCATCACCAAACAAAAGAGATAGGTTGGCATGCATGTAAGCTTGAGGTGCTAGGTGAAAGTCAACACTCTACTTCAAATGAACCCAAGAATTACGAAGTCTATGTTTGGAATCTAAGTCTAAGGAATATGAGTACATGTAAATTGTTTGTGATGTCCTTCTGCATAGGCTGAGGACTTAACAAAAAAATTGTATCTTATGTGCTTCATCAGCAGCATATAAATAGGTATTTCCTTCATAATAAAATTTGAAAATAGTTAGTACCCTAGCGACTCGGCGACTCATAATCCTTCTGTGAGACTAGAATCTTCAGAGGGTGTATTTAGACAGTATATATAGTGGGAAGTTGGTATGTGAACCAATCAATGAGCATAAATGCATTGTACTCCTTATTTCTACATACAATAGTAGTGGTCATCTCCAAAGTAAAAGGGTTCTAAAACAAGCCGAAGGAAAAAAAATGAAAAGAAAATTGAATACAACAAAGTGCTACCCGTTTAATGTCATACCTGGATCTCATTCTCATTAGAAACTGCAACCAGTAGTCCCTTGTTTTGTATAAACTGCAACACATAACAATCCATTAGTCTTTTTTCCAACTAGCAATCAGATTCAGGGTTTTAGAGGTTACATAAGCAAGACAAAGCATTATGTTACCTAGTCTAGCATGCAAAAGTAGTTTCTGGTGGAAATTACATACAGTGGCTTCAGAGAAGTATATGCAAATATCTGAGTAACAAGTACAGCAGGCGGTGAAAATGTAGAATTCACTCTAGCAAGTAATTACATGGTAGGAACTCCGAGAATGTACTGCCTAGAGTTTCAGTCTAATATGAAATCGACTTCAGTAGTAAAGAAAATCCTTCACTTCACCAATCAAAAGGGCAAAAAGAAAAAAAACAGAACTCAACATTTTACCATTGTGTTTACTATTCTACACGTGCATGGTGAAAATAGAGAATAATTGGCATGTAAGGCCAATCGCATAAATCTATCTTAGTAGGATCATCCAGTCAAGTGCCAAACCTGCAAATACTTGTATGGCAGACTCTTTGGCGATATGAGGAGGCCTTCGATATTATCACCTCCAAAGATTTTTATCCTACCATCCCTGCAGTTTAAAGTGCAGTCACCATCTATTCAACAAGAGGGGCATGGAAGAGCAGTATGAATTCTTAGTGTTGTTTTACTCTTAAGCCTTAGTGTGATTCAGATCATTGCTCGAGAGGGAGCAATGATCTGAATCACACTAAGGCATAAGAGTAAAACAAATGACGGAACACTATGAATGACCTTAGTTCCATGTTTATTAGAATGCTATTTTTTGCGATGCGAACTTGTTTCGTACTCCTCAGACTCGAAGAGTAACATAATTTAAAAAAAAAAAAACAGCTTACAGCCAAAATGTAGTTTGCTAGAGCGGCTTATTTTACAGTGAAGAGCCTAGTACAGTGAGGACGACCGAGAGGTCGGGGAACTCACAGCGTCCCGACGGCGAGAAGCCGCTGCACTGGATCAAACCCCATTACCGAGGCGGCGTAGGGAACCCCGTAGTGAAGCGCGATCTGCGCGTCCAGTTGGGCCACATCGCCGGCCCCTCCTCCACTTCCTCCTCCTCCCGCTCCTCCTCCTTCTCCTCCTCCTCCTCCACCATTCCCTCCTCCTCTTCCCTGCAGCAACATCGGAAAACAAACAAACATAATCACCACCAATACCTTAGCCCGCAACAGAAGCAAACCCACCCGAAGACGGCCTAATCCGGCTATACGGAGACGACTCCGCGGTTCCTCCCAAATCTGAGCTAGTTCCACGCCCGCCCCAATCGATCAGACGGGATAGGGCGATAGAGAGAGGGGGAAGGGCACCTGCTGCAGCGCCTTCTTTAAGAGGCGCTTCCCGAACATCGGCGACGATCTGTTGGGCGGCGACGGCGACGACGGCGACGACTAGACTGGTTCGCCGCAGCAGCAGGTGAGAGAGGAGAGGACGAAAAAGAGGCGAGGGCGACTATGGAAAGCGGGTAGAGTACTGGACACGGGAGGAGGAGGCCTCACCAAAACCGGACGGAGGCCCAACCACACATCGAGCTGGGCTAGAGGCGGCCCATGTTTCTTGGCCCATACGAGCAGGCTTCGGAGTCCGACTCGTGCCTGGTGACTTGCCACTTCTGATCGATACACTACACCGTGTCCGTGACCGACTTGGATTCCCGCGGGAACAAACCGAGCTTATATATACCTTCTCCTCATCGCGGGAAGAAGAAGAGGACGCATCTCATCTCATCTCATCGCATCCTGGTGACCATGTCCATCGAGGCGTACGTCCAGTTCATGGCGGCCGGCGGCGGGCGGGGTCCGGGAGGTGACGAGCTGCGGGAGAAGGCCAGAGACCACCTCTTGTCGTCGGGGTGGATCTTCCACACGAAGACCAAGTACGACGGCCGCAAGGAGCTCCGCTACATGGCGCCGCACGGCGCCTCCTACATCTCGCTCATCGTCGCCTGCAAGAAGTTCCAGATGTTCAAGGACCAGCCGCCCAAATCAAGGAGTGATCGTTCCGGGAAGACCACCGCGGCGGCTCCTTCGACGAAGATTTCCGGGGAGAGGACGGGGACGGCGCGGCGTGTTCCGTGCCTGAGGAGGATCGTTATGGCGGGAAATTGCGGCGAGGAGGAGGACGAGGAGTCTTGCGCGGCCGTCGACGATCCGCCGTACGCCCCCAGGACCAAGAAGAGGAGGAGGGTGTCCGCGCTCTACGCCGACGAAGCCCTCAAGAAATGCGCCGCCGAGAAGAAGAAAGCGTCCGCGTCTCCGGCGCCGTCGCGCGTGCTGCAGCCGAGGCTGAAAGACCGTGACAAGACCCAGGTGGCGGCGGCTGCTGCGCTGGTGCCGTCGGCGTGCCAGACGAGGCGGAAAGACAGCGACAAGACCCAGGTGGCGGCGGCGGCTGCGCTGGTTCCGTCGGCGTGCCAGCCGGGCCGCGCGAGGACGATCCTCGCGGTGCTCATGGAGAAGAACATCATCAGCCCGTCGGCCAAGCTGTCCTACAGGCGCACGACGCGGGGGGCTGCGGTCAAGCAAGGCACGGTCACCGCCGACGGGTACATACGATGCCTGTGCGGCTGCGGCGCCAGATCCTTCACCGTGGCGGAGTTCGCGGCGCACGCCGGTGGTGCCCCCACCGACCGGGCGTCGGCGAGCGTGTTCCTCGGAGACCGCAGGTCGCTGTCGCAGTGCCTGGTCCAGCTAATGCGCGCCGACGGGGAAAAGAAGGGAGGCTCGCCGTCGCCGGGCGCGAGGGTGAAGCGGAAATGCGGCGCCGAACTGGAGGACGGTGACTGGGTGTGCTCCGTCTGCGCCGACGCCGGCGAGATGCTTCTCTGCGACTGCTGCCCATCGGCGTTCCACCATGGCTGCGTCGGTCTGGACGCCACCCCGCAGGGGGAATGGTTCTGCGCGCCCTGCAGGTGCGCCATTTGCGACTCTGGCGAGTTCGATCCCGCCGCCGACCAGTTCACGGACAAGACAGTGATCTACTGCGACCAGTGCGAACGAGAGTGTAAGTACATCTATCATTACATCATTCATTCCCAAATTATACTGAACCACTGTCATCATGAGTCCGAGTACTAAGTACTTCGTACACTGATTTCACCCCCAACTTATCCTATAAATCTATTACCACTGACATTGTTCAACTGCATTAATTTTACAGATCATGTCGGCTGCATCAGGAGCAGAGGCGACCAGCTCGAGTGCCGCCCAGAAGGGCCTTGGCTCTGCAGCGACGACTGTTCAAACATATTCCAGCGTCTGCAAGGGCTCGTCGGCCGATCAATCCCTACCTCAGTGGAAGGCCTGACATTCAGAGTCTTGAGGTCATCGAAGCTCCCCGAGGAGGAGGCCATGGCGGCCGAAGAGCACGGGAAGCTGAGCATGTCCTTCGACGTCCTCCACGAGTGCTTCGTCACCCTCATCGAGCCGCAGACGCAGAGCGACCTCAGCCACGACATCGTCTTCAACAGAGGGTAATGATCAATCGAGCCCTTCTCTTCTCTAGCATCTGTCTGATCCGTATTTGCTGATAGTTTTGCGGATGGTGGTGCAGATCATGGCTGAGACGGCTGAACTTCCGGGGATTCTACATCGTGGGCCTCGATAGAGGCGGCGAGCTGATAACCGTGGGCACGCTGAGGTACATACTACCCCCGGTGCTTGATCATCTTCTCATGTAAATGTAATACAATCTGAATTTTATTTTTATCCCTGCAAATGCTGAACATCAAATCCTTCTTGATCGTCGGTGTTGTGCAGGGTGTATGGCAACAAGGTTGCCGAGCTGCCGCTCGTCGGGACCCGGTTCGCGCACCGCCGGCAAGGGATGTGCCACCTCCTGATGGACCAACTTGAAATGGTACGTCTGAACGTTTAGACCGGTCAGTCTGGTGCTTGCTCCAGACATTATTTACAGTATTTCCTTTTATCAGATCACTGAACTTGTCGATTGTGCTTGCAGTTGCTTGGCGAGCTGGGGGTGGAGAGGCTCGTGCTGCCGGCGGTGCCTGAGCTTCTGCAGACGTGGACAGGATCCTTCGGTTTTCAAGTGATGACCCAGGCTGACAAGCTGGAGATCGCGGAGCACACCATCCTGTACTTCCAAGGAACAACAATGTGCCACAAGTTCATCGGCAAGGCAGCGTCTCCAGGAAGATGAAACGTGCCTTAGAAATCAAGCAGACAAGTTCAGAGTTAAGATGGCAGTACTGAGCTTCCATTGGCCATCACGCTCATGTTCAGAGTTAACAGGCTGTATAAGCATTTGTTTGGTACTGTATGCAATATGTTACCGTGTAACCTTTTTCTCCTCGGACGAGTAAAATATTACGGTACGAGTATTGTTTTCGCAGATAATGTTCTTGCTTCTATAATCATATAACTGTGCTGTTTACATAATAACCAAAAAATCATTGCTTTGTCGCAGATTTTTTTCGACAAAGGACGCTTTGGTAAACTAAGATAATATACGCTAGAAGTACACAGATAAGGCTGCAAAGCATTGGGAATTTGGGATGCAAGGTTATGCACTTCGTTGACATTCCGTACATCAACCATAATAATCCAATTCATCGCCTTGTGGTGATGTGGCCCATGGTTGAGAACAGCATAATTTCCAGCCGTCGAGGTATCAGCGGTGCTAATGTTTGACTTGAAGGTGTTGGTCTTGGAGACGAAGGTTGGGCGAAGGCACTGGAGGCGTTGATAGGGCCAAGGGTGTGGCAAACGGCCTCTTTATACCATCCAACGGCACTGAGAACAACATCCTTCCATAGATGTCTGGAACAAAGCGGGCATAGATATACCCTGCATTAAAAGCAAGATTAGTTAAGATATAGTATCTATCTATCTATCTTCTATCTAAACTATAATATTGGAATCGGGCATGATGGTTCAAGGTACGTAATTTTTTATTTCCGTTTTTACCCTCCGTTGTCAGGTTATGTTAGAAAATATTACATGTTTGCCACCGCGTAGTTAACGCACCGATTCGGTGTTGACTTTTGTCACAGGCAGAAAAGTCCCAAACGATGGCGGGGCCGATTTCCATCGGGACGGCGGCGAGCTCCTCCGGCGCGGCGCCCTTTTCCCATCTCGATCAACTGCTCGGGTGGTACCCCTTCCCCATCTCAATCGACTTACCAGGCCGGAAGCCCTGAGGCAACCACCCTGCGGCGCCGCCTCCTTTCTTCGGCGGGGGAAACGGAACCACTTTCCGCCGATCCCCCTGCCTCCGAGCTCCGGCCCCTCCTGCGGCCGAGCCACCGTCCTTGACACCTCCTGATTCGCCCGCTGCCGACCTTTGGATTCTTCACCGCCGCGACGAGCTCTGATCGTCGACGTCGCCAGAAACTCCGCCCCCGAGCCTCTCCTTCCCGCCCCCGACCAGCTCTGTCGCTCTACGACGGATGGGAGGACACTGCCCAAGTACCTGCCCTCCAGCAGTCCCTGACCTCTACCCGAAGCTCTTCCCGTCCCGAGCACCCGCGACTTGGCCGACGCAGCTCTGCACAAGCCCACTCTCTTGGACTGCCTCGATGAAGGTAAAAAGGAACTGCTATACAAGTCTTACCGGGACAAGAGATAGGTCTATATGGATGCACAGAGTGTGAAAAACATTTACCGTCAACTGTTTACCGGGAAATTTAGATGTAGTTCAATGGCTAAACGATGTATGGCAAGCTATGTGACACCTCTTGATTCGCCCGCTGCCGACCTTTGGATTCTTCACCGCCACGACGAGCTCCGATCGTCGACGTCGCCTGAAACTCCGCCCCCGAGCCTCTCCTTCCCACCCCCGACCAGCTCTGTCGCTCTGCGATGGATGGGAGGACACTACCCAAGTACCTGCCCTCCAGCAGTCCCTGACCTCTACCCGAAGCTCTTCCCGTCCCGAGCACCCGCGACTTGGCCGACGCAGCTCTGCACAAGTCCACTCTCTTGGACTGCCTCGATGAAGGTAAAAAGGAACTGCTATACAAGTCTTACCGGGAAAAGAGATAGGTCTATATGGATGCACAGAGTGTGAAAAACATTTACCGTCAACTGTTTACCGGGAAATTTAGATGTAGTTCAATGGCTAAACGATGTATGGCAAGCTATGTGACTGTATTATTTGCAGTTTGTATACCTGCTGTATTATGTGACAATGTGAAGCTAATTTCTAATATTTTGAGGATAGCTAAAATACTGAATCTGTGAATCAGATTGGTGTTGACCCCTTGTCCCCTTGGATCTTTTCTCTACAAGCTATGGATTTGCCATGTTTGCACCTGGGTAGTTTTCACCTAGGAAGCTAGGAAATGCAGTGTTTGGGTTGTTATCAGGCGCGTCTTACGCAGCAAAACATCGCCAACTACTTCCCCAGGCAAAACTAAGGACATTTTACAAAGAGAAATATCGGGAAATTTATGAGGTCTTATACAGCTGCAGTTTGTCCATGATCGAGTGAAGGTTTTCTCTCTGAATTTTCTCTGGTAATTATTTTTTGTCCATGATCGAGTGAAGCTTTTCTATTTGAATTTTCTCTGGTAATTAATTTTCTCCATGATCCAGTGAAGGTTTTCTCTTTGAATTTCTCTGGTAATTAATTTTAGTCTGTGGCTATATTTACCGCAAGTTGTGTGTCCACAAGGTTCCTTCTAGGCATCAATAGTTAGCATTCTTATTTCACTCTATATGAGATGTTCAGATAGTAGTATACATGCGTGACCAATATCATTCTATATGAGATCGGATGGACGAGATAGTAGAAAATATGGTGACTGGCAAGTGGATTGTAGATTGGTTAATAAAGTGCCTTGTACCCGTTTGTTCTTGCAAAAAAAATTATCAGAATTCATTTTACTAATATAACATAAAAGTAATTTAGTATTCAGTTATGTTAAACAAAATTAGAGGATGTTGTAGACATATGTGAAGCATGCATAGATTACGTTCCTTTTGTAACACATCGATGAGCAATTCAACAAGAGTATAGTCCCCGAGGAAAACCTATGTCCTCAATCTTCTGACATAATGCATGTTGACATCTATAGCTGCACACTCGTTCCTTGAAACCATCCTGGCAGAATCATGTGATACACCACAAGTACAAAAAATATATCATAGAGGATATTTTGTCCATATATGTCTTTCTCTTCCTCTTCTTCGTCAGCTTTGCTGACCAGAACTATAGAACAATCCTATTTCCTCCAATCTATTACTTGAATGTGTATACTTTACAAATCCTTGTGAAAGCCGAATACAAATCAACTCCTTCTTACATAAAGTTCAATGCAAAAAAATTATTCCCGGTATACCAATTCACGGAGAAAAGGCGATTTTGGCATTTCGTTGTCCGCACCTTTCATACCATTACTGAACAAGGTGCGGAGAAAGTATGATCACATTATGACGTTTTTTAGCAATCACAGATGTATGCGCATTCAAAAAAATAGTATGTCATTTTATCCCGTAGCAACGCACGGGTATTGTGCTAGTAATATATAAAAAGCGAATTGTAATAATTTACAGAACAATTGGGTAACTTAACATCACTACTAACTAAAATTAATTTTACCGGTGCCAATAGGTATTGGACAAGTTTAAGAGCAATGTTAGACAGCTTATAGGTACTAGTGTCCATAATCTAACACTAGATCAAATATTGTGAATAAAGTGAAATTTTAATCACCATCTTAAAAACCTGCTAGAAACATACCACAACAAGGAACTTATCATTACAGCATTCTTAGTAGACTATTTAGCAATAATGCAAGGCAACATTACATGTACGTTTACGCATAAAGGACATGTGGCAACAACAAAGCCTTTTGTCCCAAGCAAGTTGGGGGGTAGGCTAGAGATGAAACCCAACAAAAACGTGTGGCAACCAAAGAATGGAGAGACAAAAGAATAAATAAAGTACAATAGGAGTGAATTAAGGTTCCATCACATGGATTTCTTATTCCGATGCAGTCTTATCAAGTGCCAAATTTGTAGGTACATTCCAATCCTCAAGTCCCTTTTTTTAGTGGTCACCGGGGGGGGGGGGGGGGGGGACAAAGTCCCCACATGAATCTCTTTTCTCTTTTTTATTGATTTTCCTGTGTGTTACAGTGTGATCCGGCCACCGCCGTAAGATTTACAGGGGGGGGGGGGGAGGGGAGGGGGGGGGAGACCTAGGTCTCGCCCATGTCTAGACAGTCAAGCCAGACAGCAGCATCAGATTCAGAATCACGCGGCAGGCGAGCGCGCCAGAGGCAGGCATCCTCCCTACATGCTCTCAGAAGGAAGGGGAGGCTTGGTTGTTGCTCGCGGAAGACCACGGCGTTGCGGTGCTTCCAAATATTCCAGTAGCACAACTGAATGAAGGTGGACGCCGTCTTGGGGGGGAACAACAACAGGAACCCCATATCCCCAAACCTGATGGACATCGGGAGAGGACGGGACGGGCTGGCCGATCCGCTCCCAGAACCGCATGACAAAGCAGCACTCTAGGAAGATGTGAGTTGGGGTTTCAAGCGCGGCATGGCAGATGGGGCAGAATGCTTCTTCCGCAGTCAGAATTTTCTTAACCAGCAAGGCACTCCGCGCCTGCACTCGGGATCGGACAAGCAGCCACGAGAAGAACTGCACCTTCGACGGCGCAAAACTCCCCCACACAAAGCTGAAATACGGGACCTCCACGCCCCCCCCCCCCACGTACGCAGCCTGTAGAATGCGGCCGCGTCAAGTCCACCGGACTTCTTCGAACACCGATTCAGTGAGCGCGTGTCGTAGGAGTCAGAGAGCGTGATCCCGCGGAACAGCCTCTCCAAATCGGGCCACTGTCCAGCTCCAGCAGAGTTCAGACGAGGGACAAGGGTGCGCCGCACCCCACGGCGCAGGGCGGCCTCCACCGTGATGTCGGCGTCCAGGGCATGGGAGAACAGAGCCGGCAAACGGACCGCGAGCGGCGCGGCACCGGTCCAGCTGTCAAGCCAGAAGGATGTGCGGCGCCCGTCCCCAATCTGCACGGAGGAGATGTCCCTGTAGAGCGGCATCAGCCGTGCCAGCTGCCCCGCGTGGTGCCCGACCACAGCGCCGCCACCCATCTCCCCCCACAACCATCTGGACCACGGGGTGTCAACGCCGGCGTGCAGACGGTGGACGAGCTTGAGTTGAAGGGCTTCATTTTTTGCAATGAGGCATTTAATCCCGAGACCGCCCTCTTGCTCCGAGCAGCACACCGTCGGCCAGGCGACGAGGCACTTGGCACCAGAGACCCTTCCGGGCGAGTTCCAAAGAAACGTGCGCCGCAGGCCTTCAATGGTGCGAATCAAAGCAGGCGGGAGAGCAATCGCGCCCATGGCGAACGTGGGCAGTGCATCCAACACAACATTGAGGAGGACAACTCTCCCTCCCTAGGAGAGTAGGATAGCACTCCATCCCGACAGGTACTTATCGACTTTGGCAATCAGGGGAGCGAAGTGGAGGATGGTGAGTTTCTCAGAGGAGAGCGGGAGCCCCAAATAAGTCTGAGGAAAACCTTCGACTCGGCACCCAATGGCGGCTTGAATTTCTTGGAGTAGATCATCGGGGACATGCATAGGAACAAGGGTGCTTTTGTGGAAGTTGATCGTCAGCTCGGTGGCTTCAGCGAACAGATCAAGCAGCTCCTTCAGACAAACGACAGCTCCAAGCTCAACTTTCAAAACGATCAGTGTGTCGTCGGCATATTGGAGTACTGGACATGGCTCTCCATCAAGCAGGGGGTGGCAAAGCAACGAGTCGTGACGAATGAGCTGCTGCAACACATCAGCAACCAGCAGAAACAGGTACGGGGAGAGGGGATCTCCCTGGCGCAGCCCACGCTTGCAGTCAATCCACGCCCTAGGCACACCGTTCAACAGAATTGCGTATTTGGATGTTGTAAGAATCATATCCATCTAGTCACAGCACAAATCGGGGAAACCTCTTGCAATCATAATCTCTCGCAGGCTTTGCTAATTAATCGAGTCAAAGCCTTTGGAGAAGTCCAACTTCAGAACTAGGGACGGGGCTCCCCTTTTGAAGTAGCATTGCACAAGCTCTGTGGCAAAGATGAAGTTTTCAGATATACTCCTCCCGGACAAGAAACGAGATTGGTTCTCGTCGACAAGACTACCAATCTGAGCTTGGTGGCGGGAAGTCAGAACTTTGCATACCATCTTGATGGAACAGTTTTGCAACGAGATCGGACGGTAGGACACGGGAGGGAGAACACCTTCAGCCTTTGGAAGAAGCACAACATGGGCATGGTTGATCGCCCCCAGGTTTGCATTTTTGGCGCGAACAGCTTCAAACAAGCGCATCATAGCGGGCTGCACCGTTGGCCAGGCCGCGCGATAGAAACTTGGGCCCAGCCCATCTGGACCCTTCTTCCTGTCTCCTCCGATGTCAACTTTGGTGATTGTTAGCAAAAAAGATATACCTAACATCTTATCAACATCAATCTGTCGTGCAGAGGGTATGAAGGACCAAGATATCTTATTGCGCACATCTCACTAATAAAATAGTTGTATATATCAAGTTGCTAGCCTGAATATGAAGTAAAGAAGTACTCCCTCCGTCCCAGTTTATAGGTCCTTCGCGTGTTACTAGATCGTCAATTTGACCAACGTAATATGATCTAAATAACACAAAAAATTATACAATTAGAAAATATAACATCTGAAGTTTCGAATGGTATAGTTTTTGTAATATATAACTCGTATTAGGTTGTCCAAATTGACGATTTAGGGACGCATGCACGACTTTTAAAACCGGGATAGTGGGAGTACTTAGCTCTGGCAATATTATAGTTATTGCTCAGGCCACTTTACAAGCTCCAATCAGGTTAGCTGTCACGCATAAACAACAGAATGAACCATCACAAAATCAACATTTTTTCCAACGTCGTGACAGAAAAAGTACCGTAGAAACGGTAGACAGTAATTGCACATAACGACTCAATATTAGGCAGAGATAAAGTTGGACAAAATCGGAGAATTTTCACTGCAACTTCACAAGTACTAATATACCCACCTACTAACTGCCCGGACACCAATTGACACACACTAACCTCCATCCTTGATTCACATCACAGTAGACACAATATCTAAGTAGCAACCATCGTTTCAAAAGAAAAATCTACGTAGTAACCTGGGATCCACGTTATAAAGAAATGGAACAATTTGGAATAAAAAAGAACTTTTTCATACCAAAAGGTGCACCACATAGAAGCAATCTGGGTATATTTGCAGATTCAACACAGTTGAAGGAATCGTGAGAATAATATGAACACAAGAATCAACCCAAAGCAAGAAATTAATCATGATCCAAGAATATAAACATCATAAAAAAGCACTCATCTCTGAATAAAGTTTGTGCTGCTATCGTGGTTCTATTGGTATCTGACTAGAAATCAGGGTTTGACAACATACAGGTTAGAACAACTGAAGCCGTACACACGTGATTAACCAAGTTACAGTTGTCAGTTTTCCTAGTAAATGCACAAGCACAACCAGGACAGGATAATCGATCTTACGGCAGCGCAGGTGCTTCCCATCAAGCACGAGGTTGTACCATCGGCTTCAGTCATTGTAGCGACATACTGCTTTATAATTGCTCAGGGCAGGCATGAAGCAGTGTGCCTCCATTTGCGTCATCGTTTCTGACGAACAGTATGAGATCCGGTCCATCACTAATGGGGTCGGTGCAACGCTACCAGTACAGAAGGTGAGCAAGGGCAGGGATGTTGGGCCGATTCCCTCATCATCGGCCACAGATATGGGTAGCAGTGCCGCAGCCATTGTACTAGCGCCATATTATAAGCATCAACAATGTTCTTACCTGATCGAGTTGAAGAAGGCATGGTTTGCACAGTTAGTGACAAATTGGGTGGCGGTACGCAATGTGGCTGCAACGGGGTTGGCTGCTGATAGTTGCTGTATCCTGGGTAACCGGATTCATTCCAACTCCCCATTCCATGTGTTTTGGTGGGGTTGCTGTAGAAGGGAAACATAAATCTTTTACTGAGAGGAGATGGCAAAATGGACAAATCTATGATGGCAGTAAGAGGATTACAACATACCACATTGTTCGGAACAGTATAGCTGAATGAAATATGACCATTCGACATGCCATTATGAGCATAGCTTGCTACTGGAATAGTATCGCCCGACCGAAGATGATTATTCAGCACACCATCTTGAGGACAATTTGCTGCAACTAGCTCAGCATATGGCCTTAAGCAAATAGAGAAAATGTCAAATGCCATGGAGTAAAATAAGTGGAGCTTTGGGGCGCATACAATTAGCCTGACAAATCTTTTTCAGGTTAACAGAATGAAGTTAAAAGGACAAGAGTAGAAAAACATGCCTTGGAGTGGTTAGTGGTATTCAGATATTCAGAGAATGCACAGGGAAGGACAGTTGGATCACAAGATTTGGCTCTTGTGGAACAATATGGTTTAATGAAGGGTGGCTGTGCTGGCATTAGAGGCGTTGATGGGGCCAATAAGGGTGGGGCAGCCGCCAGCCTTTTCATATCCTTCATCGAAACAGTCATCAACATCCTTCCATGGACGTCTGGATCCGTCCAATAGGCATAGATATACCCTTCACAAAAGGAAATATTTATTAAGTTATAGTGATGATAAAAACCCTGAAATCATATTAGTCAATGCATGGACATAGGCTTTCTTCAAGAGAAGGAATTTGTTCAAACGGGAAAGATTCCATAAGTCGGTAGAAAATGAAGGAACTTTTTCCTAGATCTTTTTGTTCTAGTCTGGCTAGAGAGAAGTGCCATGTGATACCATTATCCAACTGCAAATTTATGGCAATAATGTGGAAGAATTCTGCAACCCAAAGCATTCAACAACTTGGTGTCACATGTTCAAATAATCAAGTGGTTAAGTAACAAGCCGGCGTCCCAAAAGTCACCTATTAATCCAAAATACACTGGAGAAAACCTTCACCACAAAATAGGGAATAGTCAATCAAGAGTTTAATATCGCACAACACTAAGTCACTAGGACGGAGAAAACAAATTGTAGTATTTCTACGCAACAATTACGTAGCTTAACATCACAACTAACTAAAATTGTACTTCCTCCGTTCCATATTAGATGGCTCTCAAACGAATGTATTTGGATGTGAAATACATCTAGATACATCCATTTGCCGTCATTGTTTCTGACGAATAGTATGAGACCTGGTCCATCACTAATGGGGCCGATGCGACACTATCAGCAGCCATGGGAGGTGAGCCAGGGCAGGGATGTTGGGCCCATTCCCTCATCACCGGCAACAGATATGGCTAGCAGCACCACTGCTGTTGTACTAGCCCTTGCAGGCTCCACATGATACTGTGCTTCTCCTCCATATTCTCCTGAAGCTAAATCCATGGTGGTAATGACGGTGAGGATAACAGGGGGAAGTGGATGGACGTGGAGAGAGTTTAGTACCATTGCCAGGCTGGAGGTAGTCGGACTGGAGTGGGCAAGAGGGAGCGAGGCCGGACGGAGACGGACTTCCAAGCGACGTGGCGGTGGGCAGTGCGAGAGGTGCATGATCAAGGAAAGAAGTGAGTGTGTAATGGTTAAGTAGCAGCATTGTGCGCCCGACAGAACGAGATAAGAAGACACACGCTTCTTAGCAGTTGGGTTAATTAATTATCTCATCTAGTTCTGTGAAATATCAATCCTCTAAAGAGAACCAAGAAGTGAAATTTCAACAGACTTTTTTCTTCCTAATGGCAACACCGGCAGCTGTAATGTATACCAACAACAGCAACATGGTGACCCAAGTCTTTTGCACAATTTTCGAAATCCTATGATATCAAATGTTAATGTTCAATAATTCCCAACATGTTAAATATTTTTAGTCAAGAAGCACTGGGATAAAAGAACATCACCATACTATAAGCATCGACAATGTTCTTACTCGATCGAGTCGAAGACGGCATGTTTTGCACAGTTGGTGATAAATGGGGTGGCGGTACGCATTGTGGCTGCAACAGGGTTGGCTGCTGATAGTTGTCGTATCCTGGGTCACTGGATTCATTCCAACTCCCATAGTAGACATTCACGTTCCATGTGTTTTGCTGGGATTGATGTAGAAGGGAAACATAAATCTTTAGTGAGAGGAGATGGCAAAATGGACAAATCTATGGTGGCAGTAAGAGGATTACAACATACCACATTGTTCGGAACAGTATAGCCTGATGAAAGATGACCATTCAGCACGCCATTCTGGGCACAGCTTGCTACTGGAATATTATCACCCGGCCGAAGATGATTATTCAGCACACCATCTTGAGGACAATTTGCTGCAACTAGCTCATCATATGGCCTTAAGAAAATAGACAAAATAAAAAAAATGGAGCTCTTGGAACACATACAATTAGCCTGACAAATCTTTTTCAGTTTGCATTAAGGTTAACAGAACGAAGTTGAAAGGAGAGAGTAGAAGAACATGCCTTGGAGTGGTATTCAGATATTCGGAGAATGCACAGGGAATGACAGTTGGATCACAAGAACTGGCTCTTGCACCACAATATGGTTTAATGACTTCCAGCTTCTTCTTCTCGAGATCAACAACCACAATCCAAGAGTCTTTATCATCAGGCTCCACCTTAGACATGAGGTAGACAACATTGTCACTGTAAACACCGAGGAACGGGAAACCTGTAGTCCTCAGGTTTCTCAACGTCGATTGCATGGGTCCACCATTCCACAAGTTAGGCAGCAGCGCAGTATGTTCTGGGCCGGCTGCTAATATTTCATCAACGTGAACAGTGTGCTTCTTCCTCCAGTAGTCCCAACCAAGACACTTAAACATTGTCCGGATCTTCCAACCATCAGGTACAAACACAGGTTTATTATCCAAAGGGTCGAAATCAGGATGCGAGAGGAACTCCTTGTCACGGATGACATCTTCGGTGTCAAGATTCCCTGGCCTTCTTGAAAGTCCTCCTGTTGACAATGTTCAGCTCCCTGCGAAAATGTTCGATCTCGACGAAGTTGATGAAACCATTGGTGAAGGTGACATCCCGCACTTCCTGCGGTTGGCCTCTCCCTTGCAGGTCGATGACAGCCTTGGGAAAAGGGATGAAGCCGAGAGCAGGCTCCTTCTTAAGCACGTCATAGAAGACGATGCCACGCCAGAGGTCGACCCATCCTACCATGCTCCCCCCCGAGAGAGATCACCTTGTGCAGTGCGCTTGGCATGTCCCGTGTGAGGACATCAGCAGGCGTTGACAGCTGCAAGGGCGTGGTAGTTCACTTGCTCGTCGCCGACGAGAAGACGTGCAGGTCGTAGTGCCCAAGGATTCCCACGCTAGGGGAAAGATCGGCGACCCGGAAGTTGCCACCCTCGCGGGGCACGATGCTGGCGCGCCACGTGTTCCTAGTGCCTGTAGGAGAACACGGGACGGGTTCGATGGAGAGGTTGCCGCCACCGCCGGAGCCAGCAGCCTTGCAGACGAAGAACTCGACGAGATCGGAGTCGATGTACGTGCTTCGGGGGCCGGTTCTGAAGGCGAAGCAGAGGAGAAGGAGGTCCGCGGCGGCGGAGACGACGTAGGGCTCGAAGGCGTAGTCCTCTGGGTGGATTTCGGGGTTGTGGACGCAGAAGTAGGAGACGGCGGGCGGATCGGTGAGGGAGAATGCGATGTCGACGTTGTGGCCGGTGCTCGTCTTGACTGTCGTCTTGGTTGTGACGTTTACGCGGTCGGCAAAGTAGGCTCTCTTGTCGAGGAGAACCCAGGAGGGGTAGCGGGCGGGGTCGGCACCGACGAAATCGGCGCCGGCGGCGGGGGGCTGGAAGGAGGAAGCCCTCCATGGTGGTGGCTGGATCGAGGATTTGGGAACTAGGGTGACGGCGGCAAAGCAGTCTCCTTTTTCTTTGGGACACGCGGGTGGCGGCGGTGCGAGCGAACGAGCGGAGTATGGGTTGGATACTTGGATTTGCTTGTCTTCCTTCATGGGCCGTGCTGAGAAGACGAACCAAACCAAAAAAATCCTTGGCAAGAGTTCAAGATCATGATGTACTGGGACCGTGAAAAGTCGGAAGAGAGTAGTATATATACGGGCCAGGATGACGAGTAGTATGTTTTGAGAGGAGAGGAATGAGACTAGTATCATATACTAGTATTATGCATATGATACTAGTACTAGCAAATGTGCCCGTGCGTTGCTACGGTTTGAGTTTTAATGACATGTCTATAACCAATAATCTAACAAACCTACTCTAGTCTCTCTGAATATGATTTCTCTTGTTTAACCATGTTGTCTGGGTACGACTGCAATAACAACAAAACTTTACCAAATGATCAAGCAATACAATTGTACTTTGGTAATGGAACCGTGATCCTAATGTATGTAGTTACATACTACAGAAAACCAAATTAACCGGTCCAAAAGCCGGTGTAGAGTGTGGACTGTGAAACAATTAATTATTGGAATGGATCAGTAGCAAATCCTCCTACTCAGGTTGTTCTCAAAGAAAAGAAAATTCCAACTCAAGCACATTATAGCAGCAGATAACAATAGTTGTTTTTTAGTTAAACAGTTTGTACAAACAAGGATGATCAATTGATATAGCTGGTTTGTTTTTTGGAAATTATAAAGAATCATAACATGAGACCGATCGAGCATATACATACATATATAGTTTGGTTAAGCTGGCCTGCGTTGCATATATGTATCAGCTGTCCCCGCCGGTGCCCGGTGATGGAACTGACAGCAGTCGACGACGTGTAGCTCGACTCGTACCCCTCCGCGCTGCAGTTCGTCAATCGCCACCGGCAGTTTGTATGAAAACGGCGCATCGAACTGGAGCACGCACTTGGCTTGAAGGATGGCCGGCCGGAAGCCGTACACCGGTGGTGCACACACCAGAGTTCCACGACCAGTACGCGAGCTCCATCTCCTGTGCATATATTCAACCTTTTCATTGATATAATAAATGTCAACCGCTCATCAGCTAAGCAACCCGGTGTGCCCCTTAGTCGAGACTCGAGTCAAAACACTACTCTGCTCACGATCAATTAGCTTCACAAGAAAAATTCAGTAGTGCTCGATCGTGATGCATGTGGCATGCCGCATAGTGCTGCATGCTGCCTGGGCCCTGGAGTCTCCTTGCTCTCCAGGCATTGTCGCGCTCGCGGGCTCGCGGCTCGCGACCGAGGCACCGCAAGCTGCAGGTGACGGGTTACCTCGTCGCCACAGCGGACAAACCACACGCGCGCAGGCTTCGCCGGCAACATGCAACTGGCTTCTCACGCCATTCGGCGGGACGGTGGTGATGTACGCGTCGCGTCGCTGGGGATGTGGTCGGTTCCCACCTCATACGGGCGGCTTCTTCGCTGATGTGGAGACCTGCTTCTTCCCCGACGTCCGTTGATCGGTCATGTGCTGCCTCTGTCCGGCGGGGAACCGCCCAACCACCCCTTAACCTGGACCATGGTAGAAGACGAACGGCTAGCTAGGCCTAGGTTGCAGTCCTCCACCACCCGTGGTCCTTGAGCTCTGATGCTCTTCGGGCCATGGAGGCTGGAGCTAGAGCGGCGAGACCATGGAGGCGTGGCACGCTGGGTATTTTGTGTGGAGCCGGGCGGCCATGGAGGCGACACTGATTGACATCTCGTCGTCTCGTGTCGTCCTCGGTGAGCAATTTGGAGGCGGAGGGAAGGATCCAAAGCAGACTTGGCTGATGAAGGGCGTGTAGCCGCCGATGCCCTTGACCTGTGCTGAGGAGTCGTTCTGCTCCAACGTTTAGACCTCGATCATGATGGCGTGAGCTTCTATGGGTCCTTCTAGAGATGAGTAATAGGCAAAACAACTCGGGACTCTAATGAATATGGCACACAAACCAGATCAGGACTCTTCGTTTTCCTTTCCGTGGTGGACTCTTTTTTTTTTTGAAATATTTCCGTTGTGGACTCTGCGTGCGAAATACCACAAGAATTTGCAAAGCACGATCGAGAAAGAACGAACAGGTACATGGCAAAAGTAGTATTATGCGATTTGGTGGGAGGGTAAAACGGTAAAAATACGGACGGACGGACGAACCAAAGAAGCCTTATTGCCTTTATTATTAGATATAGATATGTTACTACCTTTACAATTGGTAGTAACATATTTGTGGTATCATACAATACTATATTTATTAGGTTATAGTCTTATTTTGTATTGAATCTGTTATGTTACAGTATCTAACTAGGATGTTAAACACTTAATAATGTTTCAGTGCCAACCAGCAGTTGAACTTTGGACAAGGCTGGGAATATTAGACCGAATTTCCCATAAAATTCAATCGGAGCGCTCTGGTTCAGTAATTTTTGGAAGAATTGCTTATTGACGATTCAAATTCGGTCTCTGTGATGTTAGTGTTGGTTTTAAGGAAATTCTGCTTACTGGAGGATGGTATCTATGGTGGATAAGAAGACAAGTAACTCATAATGAGCAGATCCCCCCTGTGTGGAGATGGCCTATGTATGTTTTAGCAATTACTAATAATTATAAGAAATCATTGAATCGTAATGCAGGTAGCAATGAGGAGAGATGGGTGAAGCCGGACCCAAATTTTGTGAAGTTAAATGTTGACGCCTCTTTTCATGTAGATGTGGGCGCAGGAGCTACTGCTGCTGTGCTAAGAGATGATCATGGAAATTTTATTGCGGCACAAGGCATATATGTCGATCGAGGAGCTGATGTGATAACCATGGAGGCAATGGCTATGAGAGATGGATTAATGATGGCAAATTCGTTAGGGTTCCATAATGTGGAAGCAGAATCAGATTCCCTAGATGTGATCAATTTTTACACGGGGCGACTACAATGGTGGGATGCGGCGGCGGCTATTTTTGCAGAATGTCTGGATACGGCAACTTCGATTGGGAGAGTTAGATTTAAACATTGCCTGCGTGAAACCAATTCTGTTGCTCATATGATAGCTAGACATAGTTTTTGTAATAGAGCCCTCTGTTTGGATGTTGGAAAAGTAGGCTCGGAATTGAATTGGACTAAGTTTCCAAATCCGAGATGGAAATGAATTGCCTTCTAATTCGTTTCTGTTGTTTGGGTGTGTTTAGAATTTGCCTTTGAAATCAAATGGAAGTACCAATTCCTAATCTTGTTTGGATGAAGATACTATGGAAATGAATTGGGCAGGTCAACGGCGGTACCAAACGGGCGGCGGTGGGCGGGGGCTCGCGGCGGAAGGGGGTCGCGGCGGAGGCGAGGGCTCGCGGCGGAAGGGGTGGCGGCGGAGGGCAGCGGCGGAGGGCAGCGGCCAGTTTGGAGAAGCAGCCGGCGGTGAGCAGCGGCCAGGACCGGCGGCGGACCACGGGGGCCAGGGAGGTCGTGCAGGCGGGCGATGATGGGGGCCAGGGAGGTCGGCGACGGGGGAGAGGGAGGTCGTGCGGCGGCGGGCGGCTGCAGCGGTGGCGGGGGTCTGCAGCGGCGACCGGGGCGAAGGTGGCTGCAGCGGCGGCAGGGGCCTGCAGCGGCGACCGGGGCGAGGGTGGCTGCAGCGGTGGCGGCGGCCAGAGAGGTCGGCGACGGGGGAGAGGGAGGTCATGCGGCGGGGGAGAGGGAGGTCGTGTGACGGGGGAGAGTTGTGCGGGACTCGATTCCACGCAATTCCGAGGCTGTGACCTCCGAATTGAGGACGGGCCACTTTGCACGGGACGAGCCCCGCTCGGAATTGGGTCGCGTTTCCGGGCTCCAATTCTTTGACCACTCCAAACAACAGAATTGGCAAAAGATTCCTGAATTCCAATTCCGAGCCAGTTTTTCCGACATCCAAACGAGGGGTTAGTTGGATCAACGAACCCCCGGGTTGGTTGATGAGTACACTAGTTGATGATGTAAGCGTGAATGTTTAAAATGCGGCAAGTTTCAGACGCACTCTTTCTCTTATCAGGGTAACTAAGGGGACTGGAAGGTTTTTAATGAGGCGGGTTGCTGACCTAATATAAGTGGTTTTAAATTTCAAAAAAAAACTATGATACTAGTATCACCTCTCTTATCATTAATTGCAGTGACATGTCAGCTTTTTATCATGGTATGATACCACCTATGATACCGTATTGTGGCTAGTCTGATGGGTGCTCTGTCTGTCCCCGATGTTGATGCGTTTTCGCTTAATTTAATCAGATGATCCTGACATGCCCATGCCTGTCTTTGTTACAAAGCTCGCCCATTGCCAGGCACGACGACGATCCCATCCATAGTTTCCATACAGTCTTGTTCGTTGACTACTGCCTTGCTCCGGCTCCAGCACGAGCTCCCAGATCGAGACGTCGGCGGCGGCGGCGGCAATGGCTGCTCACCCATATTCGCCGGCGGGGCTGAACCTCCCGGGCTACGTGCCGCCGCGCCTCTCCCAGCTCGAGATCCTCGGGCCCTACCTCGGCACCTCCCTCTTCGTCCTCCTCGCCGTCTGGCTCATCTCCGGTAAAATAACACCTCCCGATCGAGTCCCTTTCTAAGATCCCATCGTCGTCATCATCAGCTCACGCCTTGCGGCCTTGGGTTGGTTCGCAGGGAGATGCGGCAGGCTGTCGAAGGCCGACCGGCTGCTCATGTGCTGGTGGGCGTTCACCGGGCTCACCCACCTCCTCATCGAGGGGCCCTTCGTCTTCACCCCCGGCTTCTTCACCAAACAGAACCCAAATTACTTCGACGAAGTTTGTAAGTCGTCGATTCCCAGGCTCGTCTCCCATATCTGAAGTTCAGCTCCGAGTCCAGATATGATGGAGTTATTGATGTCCTCGCTGTCGCCTGCTCTCTCGTGCTGTGCTGTGCTGTGATGTGCAGGGAAGGAGTACAGCAAGGGTGACTCCAGGTACGTCGCCAGAGACACCGCCACCGTCACCATTGAAGGGATCACGGCTGTGTTGGAAGGCCCTGCATCCCTGCTTGCAGTGTACGTCTCCATGTCTTGTTTATCATCTCTGCTTGCAGCGGCTTGCTCTGTTTCTTGTGTAGTACTAATATGTGGACTGCACTTTCAGACTTTGTGTCTGTGGTGCCAAGTTATTGTGCTCTAGTTAGCTTCTCTTAGTGAAGTGAAGCTCGTTTAAAACATGGTTATGCAAGGGGCTTAAGGCATGATCATCACTCAGATTTCAGACCTCATTATAAACACCTTTATTTTACTAAGATGTGAGGCCCTGATCTCCATGGCAGAGAATCACTGGACCACCCTTCGAACTTAGAAATCTCATAATTTGATGTCGATTGATGGAAGTACACAATGATTAATTGAAGTACACAATCTGATGCCACGTGCGACCAATAGATGCTTCGACGGAGCATACGCTCCGATCCCCATGTAGCATGGTCCTCCTGCATCAATCCTAGAGTTGTGTTTACATGATAGGAGGCAAGAAAGCTAAAGCGATGCCCACACATGTCAGTAGTTTTGATGGCCATAGAATGAACAAGCATCTCTGATGATTTCAGTACTTCACTGAATCTAGAGAGGATATTACAGTCATATACAAATAACATATTCTAACAGAAACTGGGTCGTCTTACTCCCAAGTGTGCTTTCAGAAGTCACGTGTATATCTATAAGCTCCATCAACTTAATGTTGCTATTTAATTTTCAAAACATAAATATTTGTATGATTTTACATAATGATGTTCCTCTCTGGCAGTAGTTATGGTTGAATAAACCTACATTAGATGCTTGATGGTTACATAGATACACAAACAATCCAGTACCTTTATATGTTTTTAGTCTGTCCAAATTCAAACCGATTCAACCACAAAGCATAGCAAGAGAAGGCAGTAGCAATATTTCTACTGAGCTTGTTCTCAGTTAGGTCTGAAGAATCTCATGTTGACATTTAGTTTTGCAAAAATGGCAAGGCTTTACTCTCTTCTTGTCCACTGAATGCCCATAACCAAGCTGTTACATACAGATAGTATGAAATGTTAGTCCACAGGTATAACTTTGTGATTTGGATTAACGATGTTTAGTCTGAAATGCTAGTCCACATCTGTTCTAATTTTGTGATTTGGAATAACGATGCCGCTCTGACCATAAGTGTGACTGCTTGCAGCTATGCTATTGCATCCCGGAAATCCTACAGCCATATCCTCCAGTTCACCGTGTGCCTCGGCCAGCTCTATGGATGCATTGTCTACTTCGCCACCGCCTACTTGGATGGCTTCAACTTCTGGGCCAGTCCGTTCTACTTCTGGGCGTACTTCATCGGCGCAAACAGTTCTTGGGTTGTGATACCGTTGCTGATCGCCTTTAGGAGCTGGAAGAAGATCTGCGCAGCGATTCATCAAGCCGAGAAGGTGAAGACTAAGTAGTGTCTGCAGTAGACAGGGTTTTGGCTGACAACCAGGACACACTGCGCTACGGAAAACATATTATCTGCTCACGACACTGAATTTCTTGTGTTTCCTTCTGTAAAATTAACTCCATGCGTTTTATAGCTTGGTAATTTATGTACGCACGTTGTGAGAGTCGGGGCACGCGCCTACCCATGCATTTGGTTGACATAATTTTTTTTATGACACAAAGTTTATAGTTAACTAAAAAATACAGCGAACCCTTGTTTAAAAAGAAAAAATGCAGCCAGCCCGGCAGATAAGAGGCGAATGGCATTCATGTGTGACTTGAGCTAGCTTTCATAATTGAGTACAAGTAACCGCGACCCCCCAATGCGCCCATTGGCGCTATCCACGTGGCGTTCGCTGGTTTGGCTTATTCCCTCGTTTTGTCGTTTGGAGAAGCCTTCCCTCGTCAATTGGTTGTCACTTGGCTGTGTGGCTCGCTAAACTCGCGTAACTCTTTCCTCCTCACGAACGCGACCTCTGACCGCCACCCTCCCGATCCCCTCCTCTCCCCAAGCCTCTTCCACCGCTGAGCCATCTCCTCTCTGACTCCTCCCCCTCTAGCCTCGCCTTCTCCTCTTCTCGTTGGTATCTTTCATAATGCATAGTCAATTAAGAGGGTGCTCCCTCCGTTTTAAAATAGAAGATGTTTTAGTTTTTTCTGAATCACATCAGGGACGGAACCCGGGGGGACGCCCTGGTGCCATGGCTCCCCCCATGGTGGAAAATTTTGTTAAATCCCCCACGTTAATCTATGGATTTCAGCCCAAAATTTACTGGAAATTACCTATATGGCCCCCTCCAACTTAATTAGTATGCACTTGGCCCCCCTTGAATTATATTCCTGGTTCCGTCCCTGAATCACATGTATGGATGTATCTAAACACATTTTAGTGTAGATTCACTAAATTCAGTCTGTATATGGTCCATATTGAAATATCTCTATCTCTACTTCTCTATCTCTATCTCTACTTACTTAAAAAGAAAGTAGCGTTCCTCAATCTGCCTCTCCCACGTTCAGCCCACCTCTTCGTCCAACTTCCATCATCGTCTCCGCCCTCTCTCTAACGAATTTTGACACCAACAAGTGGGACCGTCCACAAGAAGAAAACGCTCTCCCGACGTCCCCGCTCCTCCCTCGCACGATTCTCGCCCATTGATCTCGCCCGGCGCTGCAGCTCACCCCGCAGCTAAAAGACCCACTCCCCGCCCTTACTAGCGCCGCCATCCTCTATCTACCGGCGAGCAGCTCCACCTCCGCCGGCCCGCCCAGAGTAGACGGCGAGTCGGCGACGTCCTCCGAGCACAAGCACCACATTGAATCTGTACGCGCCAACAACATCGCACCACACTGGCCCGCTTATCCCGCTGGTGCACGTCTGGACAACGCCGCCTTCGACGACTCCTCATCCTCCCCCGCCTCCGTCTGACATGCGCACGCACCAAGGAGAACCGCCGCCCCGAGCGCGACGACGTGGACTCCGAGATCGGCCACATCGATGCCGAGATCCTGCGCCTCTCCTCCCGCCTTCACCACCTCTGCACCTCCAGGAGGTTCGAGACACAACGGAATCCCGTTCCTGAGGCCAAGGACCGCCTCCCTGCTGGCCTGGTTCCCTGGACGGTGGGGTGAGGGAGGAAGACGCTGGCATTCGTTGGCCTGAATATACTTTGCCCTTGTCCCATGTGGCCTCCGTGTCGTTTCACCGCCCTAGCTCGATCTGGCACCCTCCCTCCTTCCGGCGGCGGCCTCTCATCTTGGCCGAGGTGCTCAGGACGGCAGTGCTTCGAGGCGGTCTGCCGGTGTGGGCCCCATATCGATGGTGCCCTGACAAGATCCAGCTCCTCCCCTGCCAAAGATGCTGCCTTCCTGTCTTCCCAGTGGAGGTTTCCTCCAGCTGCCCGCCGTGGCAACGGATTGGTCTGCACGTGTGGAGCTCGGCGTTGATCTTTCTACTCCGGGGCATCTGATCTCGAGCTAGCTAGACTCCGATATGTTGTGGCCAGCCAAGATGCTGCCTGGTCTTAGGGCGTCTCCACATAAGGGTAGGTCATAAGGAAAAAAAAAGGCTTAAGACCCAGAATTAAACATTGTGAGGGTCGGCCACAAGAAAAAAATCGTTAAGGTCGGCCATACCAGTATGACCGGGCAGCAAGGAATAAAAAATACGAGAGTATTCTCTCTTTCCTCTGTCCGCGTCGCAGCAAAGGATGGATCAGTTGGGACTGGAGAAAAAAATACAGTGTGGGCTCCAGCTTAATGCCCGGTCCGATTCTTAAGCATTGGAGGATTTTAAAATAGCTATAGCAAGCGTGGTAGGGCCCAGCTTATGCCCTGCTCAAAAAATAAACATTGGAGACGCCCTTAGTCACTTGCACAACTGCAATCATCGCATTCAAATCCTGCCAACTTGCCAAGGGGAATCTCCTCAACCTCAGCAAGCAGCAGCTAGTCGACTGCGACCACAAGGGTGACATGGTGGTGAAGAACGAGTGCAACAACAACTGCTCTGACGGACTGATGACAAGCGCGTACAAGTACTTGTTGAATGCATTGTCCGGCCTTGCCACTGGTTCTCCAGGTTTGACGATTTCAATCGTCTCTTTATCCTAGGGTATGGTTATACTACTTGATGTTGCATCACTACAACTTATTGTTAGGTACTTTATAGTATTGTATTAATATTATGAATGGTTTCTGCAGTTTATACTGAAATGTAGATCATGGCTTTACAGTTTGCTGGTGAATTCGGTACAATGATCACGACTTCTTTTCTTGCTCTTTTGGAGGCACTATGGATAGAGGATAAAGGATGACTCCTACTTTCTGTGACTGATATGTAGAAAGCTTCTCTGATATATTTTAGTAATCATGCAGGATATCAATAACAGATGTTGCATTGGCCTCAATATCCAGGATATCAATAACAGACTTTTTCGGTGATAGAGAAGAAAAGCTAGATACATTGCTACATTCTAATAAATTTGTGATGGTGGTGGTTCTTTGTCTCTAGCATTTGGTACGATGCTAATGTATAAGCCAGTAGCATATAAGGAGAAAACTCTTGAGCTCAATTTTGGTAGAAGTCGATTGAGCATGCAATACCAGTTATCCTAGATGGCCCTGCGATTGATTTGAAAATTATAGGTATGTTTGTATTTGAACAACCGCATGTTCTGATTTTAGCCTGATGAAAAAGATTTCAAGGACTTCTTTGTTTTACTCGTTTGACATCTTACCAATATGTTTAGACATCTTCTGCTCTATATATATGTAGTTTTTGCTTCACATCGATGACTGAGCATTTGCATGAACTAGGAAATCTTTGTGACCCCCCTACCCTGACGGCATGGTAGGTGCAATTCTGCTCCGATTTTGTTTCTCGGTGTTTCTTGGTCCCAATAATGTGGAAGATAATTTTCTAATCATTGTTTCTTAGGTCACCCATTTGGTGGAGGAAAGGAGGTTCTTAGTTCTTCAAAGTCTCGCCCTTCAGATCTTATCGCGAGTCACGAAGATGGTGTTTCTGTAATTCTTTTACTCGATCATTTGTTTGAATGCACAACTGGTTTATTTTTATTTGACCAAGGTTTTCTTCTATGTATTCTTGTGATGCAGATTAGCATTTTTTTCTTACATCATATTGTAATATGATAATCATCATTTGGCTGAGTCGATGTCTTTGTACTGAAATTAGTTGGGATTTATTGTCGTCTTGCTCTGATTTTGTAGGCTCATGCACAACCTTATGATCTCATCTACTAAATGAGATAAGATGCTGCGATTTGCTATGATCATAAACAAGGCACACCAAATGTAGTAGTCTACCTCTCCGGTTCTATTCTTTTTTCATGTACAGTCGTATATGGCTCTATTTCTCGAAATACATCTAGATACAATCTGAAGTACTTGGCACCGGCAATGGATGATAGTTATATTTGTGCTCATGAACAAGAATTAGCAGAATCAATTATTATTTTGTAACACAAAAATAAATAATATGTATGTATCAAGTGATTATTTTTCCCTCGCATTTTGTTCTTAATAATTTTTCAGTGGTCTCGATATGGAAAAAACGATATTTGCGTTCTCTACTACTTGACCTTGGAGACTGGGGGTGAGGTGGCAATGGTGACACATGTCCATCGGCACATCACACATCGTGCAGTGGACATGCTGAACCAAGTCGAATCTGGGACATGCATGTTGCGACTGTATCAAGAAACACTTGATTTGTAAGTCGCCATAACGCATATTTTTTTCTCACCCGGTGCAACGCACGGACATATTACCTAGTTCATTAAAATATTATTATATTACACTCCCTCCGATCCATAAAAAATGTCGCGCACTTAGTACAAAGTTTGTACTAACTTAGTACAAAATGAGCGACACTTTTTATGGATCGGAGGGGGTAATTTGAAATAGAAAGAATATTGTACTACGTTGTGTATACCTAGATATGGATGGAACCAAACATTCGGCTAGATATGAGGTGAGGCCTCGACGCTACTGTGATCGAACGTCTAAAATTAGTTTCATGCAACGAGTTTGTGTGCTTAGAAAACAAGCTAGAATTAGCTAAGCAAGCTAGACACTCGACCACCATTCTTGTAGCGGTGAAAGTGACGACAACATCAAGGCGGCGTGCATCGACACGCCTAACCCGGAGACCTGCATCTCCTGGTAAGGAGTGCCGGTGCATTTCTTCTTGACGTTGTCACCACTTTTGCCGGCGGCAATGACAATCGAGAGCTTCAAATATTCTAGGCTCATACGCCAAATAGATTCATCGACAAGTACAAGGCCATGCTCCGTGGTTCACGCATCAGTACAACAATGACTACATGGACACGATCTGGCCGGTTGTCAAATATGTGATGGTCGGCTTATCCTCCCCTTGCTCGTTGTTTGAGGTTGGCATCTTTGACATGTCGACATCAGTAAGGCCTTCCTTCATGATGTCTTGGAAGACACGACTTACATGCAACAGCCCCTTGCTTCCTGGATCATCGGGGAGTCCCTCTAGGTTTAAACAGTCTCCTCGTATTCTCGCTTGAGTGAGCACCTTCACCAGCTTTGTTTTACTCCTTTTGCAGCAGATACTCCCTTGTTCATGTTCTGATGTGATGAGGTTACCATTTATATGTTTCTCTATCTCGATGATATTAGCATTGCCAACTCTACACATTTTATTGTTGGTCACCTTATTCAGCAGCAGACTGCCTCTTTTCCTGTCAAGGATCTTGGAGTACTGCATTGTTGTGGCCCGCCAATCTCATTCATCCAAGTATTATGTCTATTTTCTTCGCCACACTCACATGGATAATTGCAAGCCTATTACAACGCATGTCTGCACTCAGGAGAAGTCTTCCCACGAGCTTGGTCACCTTCTTAGGATCTTGCTGATGATGATGTTTTTCGGTATCGTGATACATTTGGTGCTTTGCAATATCTTACACTGATGGCCTTATATTTCCTTTGCGGTGAACAAAGTGTGTCATTATTTGTTCAATCCACTAAATGTGCACGGGTTGCCCCCTTGAGTGGGGCAGAGCTCACCCGACGACCACGTCGGTTATCGACTAGCGGTGTGGTGTCGCTGAGCGTTGAATTAATGCTCGTAAGTGCACTCATGTTGGCCCTCATGAGGTAGAGGTCACCCGAAGACTGTACATTGGTAATCGACTAGTCTGGCGGTGCCAAGCGCCGAGTTCTCGTGAGCTGACTTGGGTTGGCCCTTTGAGTGGGGTAGAGATCACCCGATGACTGCACGTCAGCATGCGACTAGTCCAGGATGTGAGCATACAATACCATGACAGCTAGGTTGATTTGATTGATTGTTGCGATTTGTTAGTGATGATTAAAGAAGATCCAAAGACCATGTCATCACGTAATAGAGGAGCTCTTTGACTAAAACAACCTTCAGACTTGATCTAGGTATTAGTTGACTGCTAACCGAACATTTAACTTGGATTTTCATTAGCCACTCCCATGCTTATACACACTCTTCTTTCATGTTGGCCATACAACATCAAAAGCATGTTGTGTGTAACAGTAACTAACTGAATCCAAATATTTCTCTAGCTCCTCCCCTGTGACCCCAACAAAAAATTGAGAATTTGCATAAATGTGTCTTCGACAGTATCTCTCAGGGAATCTAGGAAACACTTGATTAATTACATTTAGTAGATAATGTTTCTAGATTTTATTAGGCATTTAAAAATCCTCACAAAATAATAGTAATGTTATTATGGATTTATTAGATATGTAAAAATTCTGAGAAACACTAGCAATATTACCATGGATTTCATCAGGCATCTAAAAATCATAAAAAACACTAGTAGTATTTGTATAGTTATTACTCCCTCCG
The DNA here is from genome assembly GCA_012064385.1 of Puccinellia tenuiflora. Classification (NCBI taxonomy): domain Eukaryota; kingdom Viridiplantae; phylum Streptophyta; class Magnoliopsida; order Poales; family Poaceae; genus Puccinellia; species Puccinellia tenuiflora. The sequence continues at coordinate 1,403,447 of QRDG01000747.1, forward strand.
TTCCCGAAAGGAGGGCGTATAAATTTTTCTTGTTTTTTCCAGAAAGGAAGGCGCAGATTCGGTTTACTCATTTATTTCCCAAAATACCCAACGCATGTTGCCCCACCCATCGTAGCTCCCGCCAATGTCTTTTCTCTAGCTGGTCGTTGATTGGAGCGTAGAGGAGACAAGAGATATAGATGTTGGCCAACAATGACGTGCGGCCGGGATAGAATAGGAAAAAATACTACCGGGTGGAGTCTCCTTGGTCCTAGAGCCAGAAATTTCACGCCCTCTTTTGCGGAATGGAGGGAGTAGTAGGCATCTAAAAATCCTCCAAAAATGTTAGCACTATAACTATGGGTTTTATTAAGCATCTAAAAATCCTCAAGCTCGATAGTAGAAATATTATTATGTACTTTATTACCCATCTAAAAATCCTTAGACAATAGTTACAATATTATTATGAATTTTATTAAGCATCTAAAATCCTCAAAAAACCAGCAATATTACAATGGATTTTCTTAAGCATCTAAATATCCTCAAAATTTCTAGCAATATTATTATTGATATTCTTAGGCATTTAAATGCTCAAAAAATATTAAAAATATTATTATGGATTTTATTAGGCATCTAAAATCCTGAATAAATATGAGCGGTATTATTATGGATTTTATTAGGCATCCAATCCTCATAAAATAATCACATATTATTATGGGTTTTATTAGGCATATAAAATTCTCAAAAATACTAGAAATATTACTATAGATTTAATAGGCACCTAAAAATCCTTAAAAAACTAGCAATATTATTATGGATTTTATCATTCATCTACAAATCTTTGAAAAATACTAGAAATATTATTATGGCTTTTCTTAGGAATGTAAAATTACTCATGAAATAATATCAATGCTACTATGAATTTTATTAGGCATATAAACACTATAAAGATACTAGCAATATTATTATGGATTTATCATACATCTAAAAATCGTGAAAAAAACTAGCAACACTACTATAGATTTTCTTAGGCATCTAAAAACTCTCAAAAATACTACTCCTTCTGATTTATATTAGTTATCGTTGAATCATATGTATCTAACACTAAACCATATCTAGATACATCTGATTCATCGACAATTAATATGGATCGGAGGGAGTAGCAATGTTATTATGGATTTATTAGACATGTAAAAACCTAAAAAATAACTTGCGATACTACTATGGATTTTATTAGGCATCTAAAAATCCTCAAAAAACACTAGCAATATTTTTATAAATTTTATTAGGCGTCTCAAAATCCTCCAAAAACACTAGAAATATTACTATGGATTTTATTAGGTATATAAAAATCATAAAGAACTACTATCAATATTATTATGTTCTTTATTAGACATCTTAAATACTCAAAACATAGTAGCAACATTATCATGAATTTATTAAGCATCTAAAAATCCTAGAAAAATACTAGCATATTTTGATGGATTTTATATTTTTATTATGCATATAAAAAACCCTCAAAAATCCAAGCAATATTACTATATTTGTTTAGGCATTTAAAATCCTCAAAAAAAGTACTTGCAATATTATTATGGATTTATAAGGCAGCTAAAAATCATCGAAAAATACTAGTAGTATTGTTATGAATTAGTAGGCATCTAATCCTAATAAAGCGCTAGCAATATTATTAGGGGTTTTATTAGGCATCTTGAAATGCTCAAACAAAAACAGTAGCAATATTACTATGCATATCATTAGGCATCTAAAAACCTAAAACAAAACCAGCAGTATTATTATGGATTTTATTTTGCATCTAAAAATCATCAACATATACTGGGAATATTATTATGGCTTTTATTAGGCATTAAAAATCCTCACAAGAATACTATAATTATTAATATGAATTTTATTAGGCATCTACAAATCCTAAAAAAATACTAGCAATATTATTATAGATTTTTTTATGTAGTATAAAAATCCTCAAACTACTAGAAATATTACTATGTATTATACCTTCTACCTCTCTCATATATGATGGTATAATGGAAAAAAACCCTACCACAACACCAATACGATATTCGAGCTGCGTAAGAAACCATAACCAGCTAGTTGTCTCCTCCTTGTCAACCCGACCCAAAGCAACGTGATATATGTTATTGTTCTCATCCTTTTTCGGTGCACTTTGCTAATATTCTTTGCAATTTATGTCATACCTAAAGTTCGTGAGTGGTGGAATGTGCAAAGTTTGTAATACTCTTCTGAACTAGTACACATCAATAAAGCACATCTCTATACACAATTGTTCTTCTTGTTGTAGTATGTTCTCATCATACCACTACCTTGGTTGCTTCTTCTTTGCCCTACTCTTTCTTCCTCTTGGAAAAGCCCAAGATAACACCTCAAAGCCATCATCATTCTCTGCACCCAAATCACTATTTGTGACATCATCATTAAGGCACAAAATCAGTCGGTGTTGTAATATGTTGAAAACAATGTGATCTGGTTGTGGGCCATTTCCTCACTGTATTTTTATTCATCCTCACATGTTCAGGCTCAGGATGGCAGTCAATGCTGTCATCTGAACCATTTGAATCATAAAAACATATTCATATATTCGTCCTCTCCAAACCTAACACCAAAATGTCCGAATAAAGAGAAAATTAAGATAGCCACCACAATTGGGGCTAGGGTTTAAAAAAAATCCACCGATTTATGATTTGGTTTAAAAAAATCACCGGCCATGTGTAACCAAGTTTCATATAGCACCGACAAGTTTAACCACGTTTCTGACTAGTGGGTCTTGTTTTCAGTCTGACGTGGTAAAGCAGCGACAGTCTCAAACACAAGATTGTTAACGCCGCGTCGGTGCCCTATCGTAGCCCATTCTCCCACTCACCCTCTGGATTTGTTCTCTCTCACACCCGACTCAATGGCTTCGACCGTCGCTCTACTAGCGACACTGACTTAACCTGTGGCAGAGGCAACGACGGAGAGGGAAGTGTCGATGGGACTGCTGCGAGAGCTCGATTCTGGCTGTCGTGAAGCATTATTCTCCATTGAAGGCCGCCGCGACAACCGCTATCGTACGGAAGAAGTCGTTAGCTCAGAGCCACCTCTGTACGATCTCTCTCGATGGCATCGAGTAAGATTTGTTCTCCTAGATTGATTTGATTACTCGAATTGGGGGCTAGGGTTTTGGAATTATTAGGATTCAAATTAAATTGTGCTGCTCTTAGTTTTTGTAGCTTGGAAGATGATGTATGGGATATAACGTTCAACTTAGAAGACCATGATATGAATCTGTTATTCTTGATTGAGCCATAGGGCTATAGAGTAACATACAACATGTAATATCTTGAGGAAGAGGGTATGTGACTTGTTGGGACGGAATTAATAGATGGAATGTCCAAGGTTCGGAAAATGGTTGAGCGGCAATACGACGAGAAGAAATGTATCAACTTGATTGTAATTAAGGAAAGAATAAACTATCTTCAGACATTAACACTGTGACAGTAGAACAACATGTTCCTATATCAGAAATAGGACTGCCCATTGTTTATATAGTGGATGATGATAGTATCTTGTTTCTCAGGCAAGAATGTGCAGAATTAAATAAAGATTCATATATGTTGTACTTGTTGACCCATCAGAGCAACAATGTGCAAGATGACAAGGAGAAGGGCAAGCAAGTTTCAAAAGATGGTTATGGCGATTATTTGTTGACCCAACATAGCAACATTAAGGAGAAGGGAAAACAAGTTTATGACAAAGAAGATTTTTTCAGAAGATCTGCAAGAGGATTCAGAAGAAGCTATTTACTATGATATAGGGGAGTACATGCATGAAGAATTGTGATGAATCCAAGAGTAAATAACATATTGAGTAGGCCTGGCCATGGGCAGCCCGGCCCAGCCGGCCCGGCCCGATCTGGCCCGAAAAAGCCCGTCCAGGCCCGGCCCGGCAGTGCCATCGGGCCGGGCTCGGGCCTGATTTTTTGGCCCGTTGGTTGGGCCGGGCCGGGCTCGGGCCTACCCGAAACAACATTTTAGCTGGGGTTGGGCCGGGCCGGTCGGGCTTTTTCGGGATTTGTCGGGCTCGGGCCTGATTTCTGTGGCCCGACAGTCGGGCCGGGTCAGGCTCAGGCCTAGTTTTTTTTCGTCGAGATTTTTTTAGGCCCGGCCCGGCCCGAGAAATGGCTAGGTCTAATCTTGAGCTGAAGCAAAGGATAATTGATATGAAGAGGAAGAGGGCTGATCCACCCTTGCCTGAAGAAATTAAATATTCAGAGTTGAGATGGCAACATTGAGCTTTCATTGCTCACATTTGTCAGGTCAAACTAACAGACTGGCTGTAGTGTACACAGTTGTTAATGAAAATGAAAATACCATTTTGTGTACATTAATTATTGAGTAATTCGGAATACACTTATTTCGAATTTTTTATTAAATTTCTAGCATTGATTATCCGCTGGATAATTATTGCAGTGGACAAAAGCTATTCCATCCTGATGATGATACATAAATAGCCAACAAAGAATAAATCTTACGAAAGGAGTTGGAGTCATGCACATGAAAGATATTGCCTACATCAACTCTGGCAAAAGTAGGCCCTATCCAAACGATTAGCATATCGATTACACATAAAGCCACAAACCATCAGCCTATCGACATCCAAATTTGTTCGTAAGAGAAATGAACATATTTAAATTGCAAATATATGTTCCATAAGATCGATTGCTCTAATGTTAAGAATCTATAGCTTTTTATAGGGACGCGGAAGTTTGCAAGAACAATACGGTCCTAATGATATTATCAAAGAAGACACATCCGCAAGTAGCTTGCCTGTAGCTATTTCTTCCAAACTGACAAAAGCATGTAACTACCAAGCTTTAGCTAAGCACAAAGGATCAATCAAAATATTATGAACGGTAAAGGAAAAATCAAAAGAATATGCGTTGAAGGTAAGATAACAATACCTTCACATAGGGACTTAAGTTGAAACTCCAAAAAGGCCAAAACAACCAAGCGACCAGGGCCAAAGTTCAACAGGCAGAAGAAGACCTATTCGTATCACCACCACAAACAGTTAATTTCAGCAACATCAGTGCACTCACTCAAAGGAGGTAAATGCGGCTACAATGTCAAAAGAATCAAATACTATTCGATCTTGGCTCCATCATTTCTTGGATTTTGTATAACAGAAAAGATTTAAGTTGAATGCCTAACTGCTTTGGTCCATCAGTATCAGACTAACTTTTGTTTAATCCAGCGACTGGATAACAAACACTAGAAGAATATTGCAACTTGAGAAAAACGATGCTTCCTGATCTTCAATTTCTTGGAACTAATTTATGCTCAAGTAGATTACAAAAGAGTTTTTCCTTGTAAGTTAGAAAGGTGTTACTGCTTGTAAATTAATCTTCCATGTCTTACGAACAACTTGAGACTAAAAGCTTTTAGTCAGTTCTTGGAGCTTGGTGATCAAACTCTTTGCGGCTTGCGGCGCTATGCTGTTTCTAATTGTTTTCTTCGCTTGAAGGCAGTACAAGAATAACACAATATTGTTGACGCCAAGTCACCTCCCGCAACAGAGGTTTTACATTAATCTGTTATGGATGTAACTTATTGAAAAGCTTGGTTCCATCCAACCTAAATTCTGTATGCACATTAAAAGTAGTTCATTAAAGATATTACTATTGCACTATCTATGAATACTATATTGAGAAGACAGAATACACAGGTAGTCCAGGTATTATTGACTATACTTATCTATCCATACTACCTTGAGAAGACAGATTATTATATCAAGATTAGGGGGGAGATTGTTAGGAAATAATCTTGTGCGTCACCAATGACCACATGCTCTTGTTAGCTGCATGTCGGCACTAAAAAAAAATTATCTAATGTTATGTAGCTTACTAGCTAAGCAAGAAACCAGTAGAAGGCAGTAGAACTAGTAGCAGATATTTTCACTAGATATTTTGTACTAGGTCGGTTTCCTAAGTCCTATAAAAGGACATGTATCTCCACGATGTACATGTAAGCTAAGCCAATCAATAAAGCTTCACTTGTGTATACGTGACCAGTCTCCTCTCGTGTGTGTGCGCGTCTCGCGTGAGTCAACCACCATAGGTAGCTGCTAGCTGAGAGTTCGGGACATCAAGTGGTATCAGAGTCATGTCCAAGTCCGCGACGGAGGTCGGCGCGAAGGGTGAAGGCAGCGGGTCCAAGACGCCGCCGCCGGTCGCAAGGCGATGCCATTCCCCATCTCCAATATCTCGTCGGGGCCGCAGCCCGACACGCCGCGGAGGCGGTGAGCTGGTACTATAACACCCCTCCTTGTAAGGAGGAATGTTACCACAAAACAACTCACACTTAACAAGCTAGTGGGAAAATCCGGCAGCACCTCCTTTGTACCGACGGACATCCACGACGGGCAATAGATATATCAGAGTATAAAAACATAGAACAACAACGGAAGCATACATAATAACTTAAACAACGCATATAGAAGTGGTGAAGCCACAACCCAACATGCTACACAAGCACAGGAAACCACAAGTTCCAAGCATGCAAACACTAGGGAAACAAGTAACATAGCAGTAATTCCAACTTAACTTATACACAACCAGTAGACCCTAACTACCAGAAATTATGAACTGGAACGTGGACTATCATGATCCAGTTAGTTGTATGACAGGGATGTGAAGTTTGTGAGTGAGCTTCCACGGGAGCTACGTCTTTCCATCTACCTGCCAACTGTCACAGGGAAGTACCTGAAACAAAGACCACAAAGGGTGAGTCGGAAGACTCAGCAAGTACACAACATAGGCACAGAATATACTTGAAATTAAGTACAAGTCTGTAGCACATGAATATGTAACGGGACAATGAACCATGCTTTATGTGCCATGAGAATGCATGAAGAAATCATGCAACCGAAGGAAACCATGCACTTCTCTTCAAGCTACTGCCGGCATAGCTAGGGGGGATGACGTCTCATCCGAACCCTTCAACCCACGCAAGGTGAGAGGACCATCTGAGGTTGAACCCGAAGGACCATAAGCTGGTCACTCCTTGTACTGGGAAGACTTCGGGTCCATAAACTCGCAAGCGAGGATCACTCCTTGTACTGGGAAGATACACTCATGATGGATTTCTTTATCAAGAACCATGAAAATCCAATCCCTATAGCATACTAGTGATATGGTGTAGTGAATGATACACCAGGGATTAACATGTCTCCTATTGCATGAATACAGGAGAACAACATGAACAGGAGTACAAATGAAGAGGGCAATATGCCGATTGCCGCCCGGTGTACTCGCCTCAACCGCTGCGAGGAAGGTGGTGTGCGGCTACCTCCGGTGAATTGATGCTGCGACCTGCTGTAGGAACACATATACAAGTCTTAACATCGCAGCAAACAATATATGTATAGCACACACACAAAACGAGCCTAATCGCATCCCCGGGGAAGCAACCCTTTGCTGCCCCTACACACAAGAATTCATATCTCGAGCTAGACAACTCCCAAACAAGCAAATGACATGGCTATGGATTCATAAGGGGATTATCTACAAATAACTCCAACTATTCAAACTCAGAATATGAACTTATGGAGGTTAAAACCAACAAGTACTTCTCTGCTGTTTTCCAGATTCCCGCATAATGATTAGCCCTCTTTGGAAAATCATAGCAAGAAATATACTAATGGAAAGTAAGGAAATCCTTTTGTATTGGCAACTATGCATCACAAGAAACAGAGCAGAGAATGAAATACGAATTCTACTGAATGGGTAAAGCTCCTAAAACCCATGGGAAAACTCTATTCTTCACTGATTCTGAAACTTTGATCAGACTGCAATGAAACAGGTGTATCCGGAGCTTCACAACTCGGATTAAACCGTTTAACCACTCGAAACGATCGTGGGAACAAGGTCTACAAAACATCCCGAATATTGCTCCTCTGAATTTTCCATCTAGTGACTCGAAAATAAAGATTTCTGAACCTGTAGGTCCAGAAACGGAAATATAGACAGATTCTTGCCCTAATCTCAAACGAAACTGATGCTCCCCTGCCTTGGGAACCTAGGAAACATCATCTACAGCAGATGAGAGGGTCATGAGGAGTGGGGGCACTCACCCTGGAGGCTTGAGCACAAGGAATCGAGCAGGGGGTGATGTGGTGCGCGAGCGCATCGTGAGGGAGAGCACAAGCTCTGCCCAATATCCGACGCTGACCCACTCAAATTACGTGGAGTGGGCAATGGTGATGCGCGTCCAGCTGCAGGCTCAGCACCTATGGGATGCCATCGAGTACGCCGTCAACGAGGACGAGGAGCATGACAATTGAGCAGCGCTGGCAGCACTACTCCGTGCCGTTCCGCCGGAGCTGGTGCACATGCTGGCTCCCAAGGACAACGCGAAGGCTGCGTGGGACACGCTCAAGACTATGCGGCAAAGCGCATACGGGAGGCGAAGGCGCAGACGAGACGTCGTGAGTTCGAGGAACTCCGTTTTCGCGCCGGTGAGTCAATCGAAGATTTCTCGATCCGACTGACAAGCATCGTCAGTGATCTCGAGCTCCTCGGCGACCCCATCAGTGAGTACAAGGCTGTGCTCAAGTTTTTGCGCGTTGTTCCGTGCAAGTACCGGGCGATGGTTATGGCCATTGAGCAAGTTGTCAACCTCCGGGAGTTGACAATCGAGGAGCTGTGCGGTCGTCTTCTCACCACAGAAGAGGGCTACGACCTAGATGATGCCATTGACGGTGTCAACAAGCTTCTCACAGAGGAGGAATGGTCGAGTCGTCAGCGACAAAGTGGAAAGGGCGTTCCTGGCGGCAACAACAACAGCGGCAAGTCGGCGTTCAGGCGGAAGCAGCAAGGTGCACAAGGTTGCGGCGCTCAGGTGAGCGTCGTAAAGAAAATTGTCGTTACTGTGGTAAGGTTGGGCACTGGGCAAAGGAGTGCAGCAAAGCCAAGCGTGACCGCGAGCAGCGCGGCGAGGTGGCTAACCTTGTGCAGGCTGAGGACAAAGACGACAGGCTGCTGATGGCAACACATGACGAAGTTGCAGTGGCTGTGTCCACCGTGGAAACGACTCACCCTCTTCACCGACAATGGGAGAGCAAGTCTTCCTCGACGAGGAACGTGCACGCGTCGAGCTGCGAAAATCCGCGAAAGGCACCGACGCGACATGGTACCTAGACACGGGCGCCTCGAACCACATGACCGGCGATGCATCTGTCTTCGCCGAGCTCAATGAGAAGGTGTCCGGCATGGTACAGTTCGGTGATGGATCCCTCGTCGACATCCGTGGGCGTGGCACGGTGGTGTTCGCCATGGATGACGGGCAACACAAGGCGTTTTCACACGTCTACTGGATCCCACGGCTCAAGACGAATATCGTCAGCATCTGGCAGCTAGACGAGATCGGGTGCCCAATGCACGTCGAGGATGGCATGATGACCATCCGTGACCGGCAGAAGAAATTCATCGCTAAGGCACCTCATATGGGGAATCGCATGTATAGGGTGCATCTCCAGATCGAGAAGCCGGTCTGCCTTGTTGCTCACACCGGCGAGGACGCGTGGATATGGCACGCGCGTTTCGGCCACCAGAGCTTCGACAGTCTCGAGAAACTTTCCCGGAAGGACATGGTGCGCGGCCTTCCAATGATCAACCACGTGGAGCAGCTGTGCGAGGCGTGTCTTGCTGGCAAGCACCGCCGCGCCCCATTTCCCCAGGTGGCAAAGTACCGTGCTACCAAACCGCTGGAGCTCGTGCATGGAGATTTGTGCGGCCCTATCTCGCCGCCCACGCCAGGAGGTAAGCGATACTTCCTTCTCCTCGTTGACGACTACAGCAGGTACATGTGGATCATCCTTCTACGCATGAAGAACAAGGCAGCAGTAGCCATCCGCTGCTTCCAAGCAGGTGCAGAGGTGGAGTCAAGGCACACGTTGCGTGTCTTCCGCACAGACAGAGGCGGGGAGTTCACCGCGACGGAGTTCGCGGACTGGTGCGCTGATCAGGGCATCAAGCGGCACCTCACTGCCCCGTACTCACCCCAACAGAACGGGGTAGTGGAGCGGAGGAACCAGACGGTCATCGGCACCGCGCGCTGCATGCTGAAAGGTATGGGCATGCCGGCACGATTTTGGGGAGAGGCGGTCACAACGGCCGTTTTCGTCCTCAATCGTTCGTTCACGAGGAGCGTGGACGGGCGGACACCATACGAGGCGTGGCACGGCACCAAGCCGAATGTGCACTTTCTTCGTGTTTTTGGCTGCAGGGCTCATGCAAAGGTCACCACGCCAAACCTGAAGAAATTGGATGATCGAAGCAAGCCCATGGTCATGCTTGGGTACGAGCCCGGAGGCAAGGCGTATCGCCTCTATGAACCGACGTCAAAGCGAGTTCATGTCTCTCGTGATGTCGTCTTTGATGAGAGTGCAGGGTGGGATTGGAACAACGACATCATGGCAGAAGATCATGGTGGAGGAGAGTCCACTGTCGAGTACTCCTACGCGCCAACACCGACCGCTCCAGTCAGTTCGCCAAACCAGTCCGCTACCACAACTCCTGCCGTGACAGAGAACTCCGTCCCTACGGCTGCCACGACACAGACCCCTGTGGGCAATCCAGGACAGGTGGTGTTCGCCACGCCGCCGTCCGTTCCAGACCCGGAGCTCTTCGACGACGGCGACGACCCAGAGCGGCCACACCGCTACCGCCGCGTCCTCGACCTGGTGGAGCCCGATGCACAGGTGCCAGTCCAGGATGAGCACCTGCTACTCACCCCCTCCGGTGAGCCCTCCACATATACTGAGGCGGAGCACGATAAGCACTGGCATGCCGCGATGCGTGACGAGCCGGTGTCCATTAAGGAGAACAAGACATAGACCCTTGCTGAGTTGCCTGCAGGTCACAAGCCGATTGGTCTCAAATGGGTGTTCAAGCTCAAGCAAGACGCCAATGGCAACGTACTGAAGCACAAGGCACGATTAGTGGCCAAGGGGTACGTGCAACGGCCGGGGATCGATTTCAACGAAGTGTTCGCTCCGGTGGCACGACTGGACTCTATTCGTCTACTTCTCGCCATCACCGCTCCGAAGAAATGGGAAGTGCACCACATGGACGTGAAGACTGCATTCTTGAACGAGGAGCTCGGCGAGGAAGTTTACGTCATGCAGCCGCCGGGCTTCATCAACTCTGCTACATCAAGCAAAGTATTGCGCCTCCACAAGGCGTTGTATGGTCTTCGTCAAGCTCCCAGAGCATGGAACACCAAGCTGGACAGAGTGTTGGTATCGCTGGGATTCACACGCAGCCCATCCGAGCTTGCTGTGTACACCCGTGGTGAAAATGGAGAGGGACTTCTCCTGGGCGTCTCCGTCGACGACTTGATCGTGACAGGGGAAAGCACCGGGACTATCTCCAAGTTCAAAGAGGAGATGAGCAGAAGATTCTGCATGAGCGACCTGGGATTGTTGACGCTTTATCTTGGCATAGAGGTCAAGCAGTCACCAGGGGAGATCACTCTCAAGCAAGCCGCGTTTGCCAGCAAGCTTCTGGAGAAGGCGGGCATGGCAGATTGCAACGCCGTGCATGTTCCCATGGAGCCGCGTCTGAAGCTATCCAAGGTGAGCACCAATCCACCTTTGGACATCACTTTGTACCGAAGCATCGTCGGCAGTCTCCGGTACCTCGCGCACACGCGGCTAGACATCTCCTTCGCCGTCGGTTTTGTCAGTCGTTTCATGGAGACGCCAACGACTGAGCACATGAGCGCCGTCAAGCATATTCTGAGGTATATTGCAGGTACACTACACTATGGATGCAGGTACCGTTCCAACGGCGACGACAACGCACGCCTAGTCGGCTACAGTGACGCTGACTATGCCGGTGACGTTGACGATAGGAAGAGCACGACGGGAACTTTCTTCTTTCTCGATCGGTGCTCGATCACTTGGCAGTCCCAGAAGCAAAAGGTGGTCGCCTTGTCATCTTGCCAAGCAGAGTACATTACCGCCACCACCGCGGTATGCCATGCCATCTGGCTCGGACGACTCATCGGCGATCTCTTTGCCACAGACCTCATTGTCCCTACCGTGCTCGTGGACAGCAAGTCAGCGATCCAACTGTGCAAAAATCCGGTTTTCCACGACCGAAGCAAGCACATTGAGGCCCGCTACCACTTCATTCGGGAGAGCGTGGAGAGCGGCAAGATTGTCGTCGAGTACATCAACACCAACGATCAGCTGGTAGACATCCTAACCAAACCACTCAGTCGGATCAAGTTTCAAGGTCTACGCCAGAAGATCGGTGTTATCGAGATCAAGTGAACGCATCAAGATTAGGGGGAGATTGTTAGCAAATAATCTTGTGCGCCACCAATGACCACATGCTCTCGTTAGCTGCATGTCGGCATTAAAAAAAAATTATCTAATGTTACGTAGCTTACTAGCTAAGCAAGAAACCAGTAGAAGGCAGTAGAACTAGTAGCAGATATTTTCACTAGATATTTTGTACTAGGTCGGTTTCCTAAGTCCTATAAAAGGACATGTATCTCCACGATGTACATGTAAGCTAAGCCAATCAATAAAGCTTCACTTGTATATACGTGACCAGTCTCCTCTCATGTGTGTGCGCGTCTCGCGTGAGTCAACCACCATAGGTAGCTGCTAGCTGAGAGTTCGGGACATCAATGTAGGCGAGCGTGGCCCTCGTATATGACAGTCGCTTCTCCGGGACGTTGAGGAACAACTTCTCTTTGACCATCTTCCAATCTGGCTGAACAGTACTTACGCTGCTGCGGGAGGCGACTTGACAGGAGCAAATGTACCCATCTTTATGAAGCCCCACCCATGCTTCAAGCTCGGCGTCGAAGTAGCCTTGGCCTTGGAAAGGAAGCACCCATTCCCCACACCACTTCCACACAAGCTTCTCGGTGTCAAAGGAGAAGGTACCCTTGGGAAGATCCTGACAGCGCCTGTTATACGTCGAGATGAATATGGTGTGTCCATCCGGGTGCAGAGCATATGAGGCAATTATATCATCCGTGGCAAATGGTGGCGGCGAGGGCAAGCTTTCCCAGAACCAATCCATTGGAGACTCAAAGTTCCCCGTGTGTTCCCACGACATGGCCTCAAAGCCATGCTGCTTGTTTCCATGGCAGGTCAATGCATACAGCGTATCACCAGCAGCCACGGACATGTCAATGCCACCAAGCAGTGGAGCCGGTAGGGTTGGGCCGATGGCGAGTCCTGCTGTCTCGGCTCTGTCCGCACCACGGGTTGGGGGCGATGACGATGTTGTTGCCAAAGGCAGTGAATTTCATGCCAAGATAAGGTTGTGGTGACACAAACCGGAGGACAGGAGGGTCAGGGAACCCAACCTGTCAGCATCGATCTTGTGGATGCTGTAACCCTTGTCCCAATCATCCAGCACCAGATAGAGATGCTTCTTCGGGACAAGCCGCGGCCTTCTACCGGTGCCGTCGCCGTCGCCGTCGAGTTGCCTGTGCTGACGCTTAGACATTGCCTCCAAGTTCAATCGATCTGCCGGCCCTGACAATGTATCTCAAGAGATCCGATGTCCGGTTTTGATTGCGAGGAAGGAAACGAAACGATAATCTTAGGGCCGCTAATCTCGCAATGAAGTGAGTCTTCGAATCCCTCTCCATTTTTTTTTGACAGCCGAATCCCTCTCCTTGTTTATATGGCGAGCCTGCAGCTGAGTAATCCAATTAGGAGACCGGCTCGGTTTGAAGATCCTGGAACCCGAGTCGGAGCAGAGTTGAGAGTGGAATCGGGAGGAAAAAAAAGGGTCACCTGGTCGCCGAGCCGGTGGTCCTGCAGTCAACGCGCCACCCCGACCGATGTCGCCGGAATCTTGGTGTGGCCGGGCCGCCCGAGGTCGACGGAATGTTGGTATGGCCGTGGTCGCCTCTCCGTCTCTCTATGTGGGGCGGCGTCGGTTTAGTTTTTGTTTCGGGGATCCGTAAAAAAAATTGTTTCTGGGGACGCTAGTGCTGGAACAAATTTCTCAGTCGCCTGCCAAAAATGTACACGGTTGCAACAAATGTTCGCGATATTTTATAAAAAATAGTTATATTTTTTAAATAATAATGCAACAAAACGGTGATTTGCAACAATTTCTCTCAATATTTTCTTTTCACGAGGATGTTGTAATTGTGCAGAATAGTTTCACAACATTTTTTTTAAAACTTGTATGTTATAAAAAAGTAGTTTTTAGATAACAGGCATTTTATTGCCCTGCTTTAAGTTAATAAAGCACAAGGTTCACAACATAGTACATAACACCCGTCGCCATCAAAGATAAAGATAAACGGAACCGGGGCCGGCCTCCCCAATGGCAAGTAACTTTTTATAAAAAGTAGTTAAGTAACATTTTTTTTGTGGCAAATTGTTTTGTAACAAAAGTTACCAAGAATTTTAACAAAATCACCAACGACTAACTAAGATACCATCGAGGCATTATATCATTCAAAAGTAGTTTATTCCAACAATATTATCTAAAGTGTCATCTACATCAGGAGAAAAAATGCAGAAAGAACAAGTTCAAGACAAATGAAATTATTTTGTTGAACTTCTGTAGACTTGTTGCAGAGTTTTCAAGCAATCGTGAAGCTATTTGAATTTTACAAAGTTGTTATTTTGTTGAACTTCTATAGTTCCCTGGATTGCTAAGTGTCTCAGACATTTAGAATACAGTTAGACTTGCCAATCTGTTGAATGAAACAGAGGAGATCGTTCGGATGTGTTCTGCGTCGTGCATATGGTCTATGTTATGCTCGTGACTTGGCCAGAGCTAAACTAGAAGGATCGAAGACCTGCTCCTCTAGGAAATCGATTTCAAGCTCCACGCATTCACGGACAAGACTCTGTGACCAATACAAACAGCATACCAAATTATTCTAAGAAAGTCACCCTCACCGAGGTAACACGCAGACCGACTTCAGCGACAACATCTTTTTTAACAGAGCAATAATTCAACATCTTGTTAACAGTTTTGCGGATGGTGCGGATCATGATCGAGGGATGAATTTCTGAGGATTCTACGTGGCCAGTCCCAAGAAAGGATGTGAGCTTGTAACCCTGGCTACGTTTCGATACTTGATCATGTCATCGTGGTGAAACTCTGAATTTTATCTGCACGCCATTTTTTCCCTTCCAAATGCTGAACATCAATCCTCCATGTTGGTGTTGTGCAATGGGAAGAAGGTTGCTGAACTGCCACTTGTGCAGACTGCAGAGTGTGTGCTCCAAGAATATACTCTCTTCTCTCTTTCTTGGTCAGACCACTGAGCCGAGCATACTAATGGTTGTCGGTTCCCTTGGTGAGTTTGGGGTGGAGAGGCTCGCGCTACGGGCAGTGACTGAACTTCTCGAGATCCTTCGGTTTCCAGGTGATGAGCCAACGTGACAATACGCAGATTGCAGAGCACTCCTGTGCCCTCTGGGAACCACCAGGTGCCAAAAGTTCATCACGAACGCAGCAACTCCAGAAAAGTGAAACATCTTACTTGCATAAACAAATTAAATATTCAGAGTTGAGATGGAAACTAACAGACTGGTTGTAATGTACACAGTTGTTAATGAAAATGAAAATACCATTTTGTGTCCCTTCATTATTGAGTAATAATTCGGAATACACTTATTTCGAATTTCTGTATTAAATTGCTAGCATTGATTATCCGCTAAAGAGACAGATAATTATTGCAGTGGACAAAAGCTCTTCCATCCTGATGATGATACATAACATCAAATAGCCAACAAAGAATAAATCATACGAAAGGAGTTGGAGTCATGCACATGAAAGAAATTGCCTACATCAGCTCTAACAAAAGTAGGCCCTATCCAAACGATTAGCATGTCGACTACACATCAAGACAGAAACCATCAGCCTATCGACATCCAAATTTGTTCGTAAGAGAAATGAACATATTCAAATTGTAAAGATATGTTCCATAAGATCGATTGCTCCAATATTAAGAATTTTTTTTAGAGGAAGAGGAACTCCCAGAACGGAGTTTCCAATTTCATTTAAGAAAATGAGGCAGATCCCACACATAGGGTTCAAAAGCAAGATCCTCTAAACCTGACTAACATCACTGGCAAATGCAAGCCACAGGACAGGCCCCATGCAACTAAACCAAGCAAACAGAACTACCAATAAATCTGAATAACAGAATTAAGTTTTACAGCAAACTAGACTTTTTTTCTAGCTGCTACCACTTGCAACATCACAACATAGAAGCATCAAGAGTAGACGCCCGTTTTTCCAGCGCTGGAGATCATAGCTCAATCCTTCAGAGAATTGGATTCCATCCATGACTTTGCCCGAAGATCTCCCGCGCCACATTCGTCATATTGTCAGCTCCCCGCAACAACATACTTTTGAGTCCTTCTTTCTGAAGATTCGCCCATAAATGCAAGAAATTACACATGTAAATAACCACGTTAGTAGGATCTTTTGGTCTGATACGTTGGAAACAGGATCTGTTCCTGGTTTTCCAAACAGCCCAAAAAATGGCTACTGCACCAAGCATCATTGCTATTCGGTCTTTACCATCATAGCCCGAAAACCATTTTGCATATAAATCAGGGAAATTTAGGTACTTGATTAATTCCCAAAGCAACACTAGCTATTGTCCATATATATTTGGCAAGAGGGCAAGAAAAGAAAAGGTGCTCCGTAGTTTCATGACTGTCACAAAACTCACACATTTCTACTTTCTTCCACCCCCTCTTTTTCAGATTCTCTTTGGTCAGGATTTTGTCCTTGATCAGAATCCAGCAAAAGACTTTAATTCTTAAAGGCAGTTTTAGACTCCATAATTTTCTGTAGGGAAAGGAAACTTTCTTTGCAATAAGAAATGCATATAGAGATTTGACTGAAAAGACACCTGATTTTGTCAAAAGCCAAACAACTCTATCCGGTGAGTCACTTAAACGAACATGACTACAAGTTTCTATAAGCTTACACCACATAACTTTGGTTTCTTCATGGAGAAATCTTCTAAATTTCAGACAATCAAAATTACTCACAATAACTTTATTAACCGTCACATCATGAGAGTAACAAATATTATATAAACGAGGGAAGCTTTGACTCAAGGGTTTTTGACCAACCCAAGTGTCCTCCCAAAAGCGTGTTTTCTTACCATCCCCAACAATATGTTTGCATCAACTATAGAAAGTATCCCTCACAGCAATTAAGCCAGCCCAAAAGTGAGAGTGTGCAGGACTAGGTTTACATTGGGAAAAAGTACATTTTTTCAAGTACTTTGCTCTAACCATATCCTGCCAAACACCTTCTTCATTCTCTAGCCGCCAAATCCATTTATAAATCAAACTTACATTCTTGAGGTGAAGATCTGTCACCCCAAGCCCCCCTGGTCTTTTGGTTGACAGACCATTTTCCAACTAGCTAAATGATATTTTCTAACAGTATTTTTCTCCTGCCAAAGCATCCTAGCTCTGAAGAAATCACACCTTTTGATTACTCCTTTGGGCATCAAAAACATAGACATCATATAGCTGGGAACATTACTAAATGTTGATTCAATCAAAATAAGTCTAGATCCAATCGATGTTAAATTTCCTTTCCAGCTAGCATTCTTTTTCTCCACTTTCTCCTCTGTATCTTTCCAATCACTTTTAAGCAACTTCTTATAATGCATGGGGATCCCCAGGTACTTGAAAGGGAAATCTCCTTTTTTGCAAGTAAAGATGTATGCATATTCATCCTGTTTCTCTACAGCCTTACCAAAGAAGGAAACCTCGCTTTTATGAAAGTTTATTTTGAGGCCAGTCAATTGCTCAAAGACGCAAAGAATGAATTTCAGGTTACGAGCACTTTCCAAATCATCCTAAAACATAAAAATTGTGTCGTCCGCATACTGGATGATGGCTATTCCATCATCCAGCAAATCTGTCGCTAGACCTTTGATTAGCCCAGCTTCTTGTGCTCTGCTAATTAAAACAGCTAGCACCTCAGCCGCAATATTAAACAACAAAGGAGAGTATGGGTCCCCTTGGCGTAAACCTTTTCTAGTTTGGAAATATGGCCCTAGTTTATCATTTACCATGACACATACTTTACCATTATTTACTACAGCCTTAGTCCACTGAATAAACTGTTCAGGGAACCCTTTCATATCTAAAACTGAAAACATGAAATCCCAGTTAATTTTGTCGTAGGCTTTCTCAAAATCCACTTTGAAGAAAACCCCAGATTTTTTACTCTTATGCATATAATGTAAAGTCTCATGGAGAAGGACCACATTGTCCAAAATAAAACGGCCTTTCACAAAAGCTGATTGAATTTTCGAAATGATTTTGTCAGCCAGTTTAATGGCCCTATTATTTAGAACTTTGGTAAAAATCTTAAAAATCACGTTAAGCAAACAAATCGGTCTATACATCTGTAAACGATCAGCCCCCTGACCTTTTGCAATTAAAATGATAATACCATAATTCAATCTGCTAATGTCCAACTTGTTTTTGAAGAAATCTTCAAATAAAGCAATCAAATCCGTACATATCAAGTTCCAGAACTTTTGGAAAAATTCAATAGGAAAACCGTCCGGCCCAGGGGCCCTATTATGTTTCATAGCAAAAACAGCTTCTTTAATTTCGGTCTCAGTAAACTTTTTTATTAACATCTCTCTATCGCAGTCTTCTAGATCTCTATCAAGCGGTCTCGACAAAGTTACTGGCAGCAAATTAACAGGTCCAAACAACTCTTTGTAAAAAGATGTAGCAAAATTTAGAATATTATCATCTCCCTCAATAATAATACCATCTTGGCAAAGCCTAAAAAAATTCCCCTTCGCTTACGGCCACTAGCCTTAAGCATAAAATATCTAGTATTTCTATCACCTTCCAGCAAATCCCGCTCTTTAGCTCGTTGTAGCCATTTAATCTCCTCTTCCCTAAGAATATTATTTAATTTATTTTGTAGAAAACAACGGCAATCATAGTCAGCGGCAGATAATCCTGCTAGCTCACTTTGCTTATCAATAAAGTCAAGCTTTCTAGTTATATCCATTCTTTCACGACGATATAAACCCTCAATATTCAGATTCCAACCTATAAGAGTTCGACGCATAGTAACAAAACAAGCATGCCATCTATCCAAAGCATTTCTGCCTGGGTGTTTGGACTTCCAAACTTTTGTGACCACAGCCTCCAGGCCCTCTCTACGCAACCAGCACAACTCAAACTTAAAAGGTTTTTTTCTGCACAATCGGGTGGTCACCCGAGTCCAAGAGTAATGCCGCATGGTCAGAAACCCCTCTAACCAAGGTTCTGACAGAAATTAAAGGATACTGCATTTCCCAAACAGGAGACACTAAAACTCTGTCTAATCTAGCAAATAATGGATCTTTTTGGTTGTTCGACCAGGTAAAGCTTCGGCCAGAGAGTTCCAACTCTTTCAAACCCCAATGCTCTATAATAGCATTAAACATGTTAGTCCATTTCGATAGTTTCTTTATTTTATTTCTGTCGGACAGTCTTCTAATCAGATTAAAATCACCACCTATTAAAATAGGTAGCTGATTTAAACTTAGAATATGTACCAGCTCTACTAAAAACCCATCCTTATCTTTAGCATTCGAAGCGCCATAAACATTGACAAGATCCCATTTGAACTTGGTAATCTTGTCCATGATTGTCATTCTAGTATAAAATTTACCAGTAGAACAAGAACCTACTTCATATCTATCCTCTCGTACCCCCATCAGCAACCCACCTGAGGCGCCTTTTGATGGTTCCCAAAGCCAAATAAAAGTCAAGCTAATATCATTAAGCCAAGCATCAGAAAAATCAGTTTTCTTTGTCTCTTGGATACAAATAAAGTCTAGTTTAAAATCTTTAATCGAATTACAAACAAATCTTTTCTTCTCCGGGTCGCCTAGACCCCTTGCATTGAAAAAAAGAGCATACATCTTATAAATCTATAGAGGTGCAACTACACTACCTTTAAGCCTACTAGTCACCTTTGGCTTCACTCTAAAACCAGAAGTGGAAGCCCTGGATTCCTTTTTTCCACTTAAAGAAGCTAATAATCTTATAGATGCATCAAAATCAGCATCTTCATCATTAAGACTTTCATTATCCTCATCATCACTATGTAGCTCCTGAATGTACTTAGGATCAAAACTATCCAGTTTTGATTCTGTCACAGGAGTGTCTACTTTTTTTACTTTAATTCAGCTATATACAAATTACATCTAGCTTTCTCAAGTTGCTTAATCATCGAAGCAGTTTTTTTTGCTTCTATCTCATCACCTCCTAAACTAACACTAATACATGAGGTAATATGTGAAAGAAAAGTGTTTGGAGTATTAAGGACAGTAGGGAAATTTTCATTAACAGGTGCAGGTTCCAGGTTCCTCTTCCTCGCCATGTCCTCACACCTATCCAGTGCATGAACATCTTCATTCTTCTTGTTTCTTACACTTCTTCAAACAGCAGCTTCATCCGTGTCAGCTCTTGCCTTCGCTTTTCTTATCCTCTCCTGTGCTTCTGCCTGGCTGTTGGTAATCTATGTTAAATATTGCGAGCTCTCAAACGAGACTCCATAAGCATTCTTGCTTCCACCCGACACAGGTGCACAATTTTCCTTGTTATTCCAATATTAAGAATGTATAGCTTTTTATCGGGATGCGGAAGTTTGCAAGAACAATAGGGTCCTAATGATATTATCAAAGAAGACATATCCGCAAGTAGCATGCCTGTAGCTATTTCTTACAAACTGACAAAAGCACGTAGCTACCAAGCTTTAACCAAGCACAAAGGATCAATCAAAATATTATGAACGGTAAAGGAAAAAAATCACAAGAACACCATGCATTGAAGGTAAGATAACAATACCTTCACAGAGGGCATCAAATTGAAACTCCAAAAAGGCCAAAACAACCAAGCGACCAGGGCCCAATATTCAACAGGCAAAAGAAGACTTATCCCTATCACCACCACAAAGAATTAATTTCAGCAACATCACTGCACTCACTCAAAGGAGAGAAATGCGGCTACAATGTCAAAGGCAAGGATTGTGGCATACTATTCGATCTTGGCTCCGTCATTTCTTGGATATTGTATAACCGAAATGATTTGAAAGCTTGGTTTCGATCCAATCTAAATTATTTATGCACACTAATGGTGGTTCATTAAAGGTATTGCTATTACACTATCTATCAATACTCTCTTGAGAAGACAAATTACACAGGTAGTGCCTTAAAGGTATTATTGACTGTACTTATCTACCCATACTACCTTGAGAAGACAGATTATTAGACACTTCCATGCTGCTAATATGTCGACGTTGGGATTCAGAAATAATTTCACTCTAATTTCTTCCTAATACAAAGGCAATGTTTCAGCCATGTTTATTCAAAATAAGAAGTAATTCCATCGCCTTATATGACAGTATATTAGAATTCCACCATCCATACTTAACATGGTAATGCAAGAGGAGCAAGAGTACAGCAGCGCTTCTAGTTCTTGAAACATGTGATCCTCATTCACATCCAGATTACTCAGGCACGGTTTTGCAATAAAAAACATTACAAACAAATTTACATCCAGAACACGAGGAGAAAATGAGCGGAGATGCTTAGACACTACATAAGAGTTAGTATTATTGACTTATTGAAAAGCTTATTGAAAAGCTTGGTTCCATCCAACCTAAATTCTGTATGCACATTAAAGGTAGTTCATTAAAGATATTACTATTGCACTATCTATCAATACTATATTGAGAAGACAGAATACACAGGTAGTCCAGGTATTATTGACTATACTTATCTATCCATACTACCTTGAGAAGACAGATTATTAGACACTTCGATGCTGCTAATATGTAGATGTGGGGATTTAGAAATAATTTCACTTTCTTGTATTAAAATTTTCTTCTTAATGCAAAGACAACGTTTCAGCCATTTTTATTCAAAATAAGAAGCAATTTCAAAATCTACCATGACACTAGATAAGAATTTCAGCATCCATATTTAGCATGGTATTGCAAGGAGCAAAAGTACAGCAGCGCTTCTAGTTGTTGAAACATGTGATCGTCATTCACATCCAGATTACTCAGGTACGGTTTGCATAAAAACATTACAAACAGATTTACATCCAGAACACTAGAGGAGAAAATGAGCGGAGATGCTTAGACACTACATAAGAGTTCGTGCGGTGGCGCGAGGTTTGCAGCTCTCCCCTATGATCATACTTGAGGCCAAATGTGCTCATATGTAGCAAGCAACCATCACGGTCACCAAATGCACATTTAAACTCCACTCCCTCGCGTAGCACACACTCGACAAGGCAGTAGTCGTTGTTGCCCATGTACGCGAGCGTGGCCCTCGTATGTGGCAGTCGCCTCTCCTGGATCTTGAGGAACAACTTCTCCTTGACCATCTTCCAATCCGGCTGCACCGCACTTGCGCTGCTGCGGGAGGGGACTTGACAGGAGCAAATGTACCCATCTTTGTGAAGCCCGACCCATGCTTCAAGCTCGTCGTCGAAGTAGCCTTGGCCTCGGAAAGGCAGCACCCACTCCCCACACCACTTCCACTCACAATGCTTGGTGTCAAAGGAGAAGGTACCCTTGGGAACATGCCAACTGCACCTGTCGTGCGCAGACATGAATATGGTGTGTCCGTCCGGGTGCAGAGCGTACGAGGTGATTATATCATCCGTGGCATATGGTGGAGGCGAAGGCAAGCTTTTCCAGGACCAATCCATGGATGGCCTTGGAGACGACATGTCATCATCGTTCCCCGTGGGTGCCCACGACATGGCCTCAAAGCCGTGCTGCTGGCTGCCATGGCAGGATCTCAATGCATACAGCGTGTCACCAGCAGCCAGGGACATGTCAATGCCACGTAGCAGCGGATCCGGTAGGCTTGGCCCGATGGTGAGTCCCGCCGTCTCGGCATCGTATATGAGGGTGGGAGTCTTTCCGCACCACGGGTTGGTAGCGATGACGATTTTGTTGCCAAAGGCGGTGAAGGACATGCCAAGATAATGTACTGGCGCCGGTAACCGGAGGACGGCAGGGTCAGGGAACCCGACCTGCAGGTCGGTGCTGCAGGTGTCTTGCAAAGTGTCAGCGTCGATCTTGTGGATGCTGAAGCCCTTGTCCCAATCGTCCAGTACCAGATAGAGATGCTTCTTCGGCGCAAGCCGCGGCCTTTTACCGGTGCCGTCGCCGTCGACTTGCCGGTGCTGACGCTTAGACATTGTCTCCAAGTTCAATCAATCAGCCGGCCCTGACCTACGTATCTGAAGAGTGAAGAGATCCGATTTCTGATTTTGATTGCGAGGAAACGATAATCTTCGGGTCGATAATCTCGCAACGAAGTGAGAGTCTTCGAATCCCTCTCCTTGTTTATATGGCGAGCCCTGTGGCTGAACTTATCGAACTCGGAGACCGGCTCGGTTTGCAGCTCCTGGAACCCGAGTCGGAGAAGAACCACCATGGGGAACACCCTACAGGAGAGCCCGAGAGGGACTAGGGTTTGTGAGGCGAGCCGAATTGAGAGTCAAATCGGGAGGGGAAAAGAAAAATGGGTCACCTGGTAGCCGGAAGTCGCCCGTGGTCCAACTCGCCGCGCCGCGCCGCCCCGCCCGAGGTCGCCTGAATCTTGGTGTGGCCGGGCCGCCCGTGGTCGCCTCTCTGTTACTATGTGTGAGGCGGCGTCGGTTCTGTGTTGGTTTTCAGGGGAACGCGCCGTCGATTTCATCTTTCAGTGGGGATGGCTAACTAGCGGTTATCCTCTGACGAAAATCTTGTAGTGGCTACCGCGGCCATGGGGTTGTCTTGTTGAACGGCTAGCTGGACACAAAAACAAATGTTGTTCTTTATCAAGCAACCAAATGTCAACCACATAGAAAAAGAAAACAATCGATGACGAGTAAGAAAATATGAGATGGCAAAAGAAGATGGCAATTTGGACGGTCACGTGTTGACTTTTGCAAAAAGAATAACACAACATCGATCAAAACCCTCTTTTCGAACAAGAAACATCAACCAAAAGCCCTTGAGTTGAGAGAGGAAAAGAAGTGCCCAATTAATATTGCTTTTTAGGTATATAAACCACGGGTCATTCATTCTTTATGACCGGTACGAATCCACACGATAGCCCATTGGCCCATGGGAGGCGACGTGTCATCATCGTTCCCCGTGGGTGCCCACGACATGGCCTCAAAGCCGTGCTGTTGGCTACCATGGCAGGATCTCAATGCATACAACGTGTCACCAGCAGCCAGGGACATGTCAATGCCACATAGCAGTGGATCCGGTAGGCTTGGGCCGATGGTGAGTCCCGCCATCCCGGCATCGTATATGAGGGTGGGAGTCTTTCCGCACCACGGGTTGGTGGCGATGACGATGTTGTTGCCAGAGGCGGTGAAGTACATGCCAAGATAATGTACTGGCGCCGGTAACCGGAGGACGGCAGGGTCAGGGAACCCGACCTGCATGTCGGTGCTGCAGGTGTCTTGCAAGGTGTCAGCATCGATCTTGTGGATGCTGAAGCCCTTGTCCCAATCATCCAGCACCAGATAGAGATGCTTCTTCGGCACAAGCCGCGACCTTTTACCGGTGCCGTCGCCGTCGACTTGGCGGTGCTGACGCTTAGACATTGTCTCCAAATTCAATCAATCTGCCAGCACTGAGTATGTATTGAAAGAGATCCGATCTCTGATTTTGATTGTGAGGAAGGCAAAACGAAATGGTAATCTCAGGGCCGCTAATCTCGCAATGAAGTGAGAGTCTTCGAATCCCTCTTCGTGTTTATATGGCGAGCCCTGCGGCTGAACTGATCGAACTCGGAGACCGGCTCGGTTTGCAGTTCGTGGAAACCGAGTCGGAGAAGAACCACCATGGGGAACACAATACAAGAGAGCAGAGAGGGACTAGGGTTTGTGAGGCAATCCGAATAGAGAGTCAAATCGGAGGGGAAAAGAAAAATGGTTCACCTGGTCGCCAGAGTCGCCCGTGGTACAACGCTGAAAGGACACGGATGTCGCCTAGAGGGGGGGTGAATAGGCGATTTAAAATTATTACGGTTAAGGCTTGAATAAATGTGGAATAAAACTGGCGTTTAATTTATCAAGCCAAAACCTAAACTATCTAGGTTCACCTATGTGCACCAACAACTTATGCTAAGCAATATGATCAACTAGGTGATAGCAAGATATATGACTTTAAGCTCGATGTCTATCACAAAGTAAATAGCATAAGTAAGAAGCTCGAGTATAGAAATACTGAGGCACTTGGAGACGATGATTTATCCCGAAGTTCACTTCCCAATGGAAGCTAGTCTCCGTTGGAGCGGCGCGGTGTTCACCAATGTGAAGCACCGAGTAGCCTTGATATGGCACACCGTATCTCCGTTGTGTCTTACGACCAATGTGGCGAGGCACTTGTCACTATGTTGCCATTGAGGTTGACAACTAGAACCTTTACAAGGGTGAAGCTCACTCCACAAGTTGGAGGGTCTTCACCAAATGCACCGAGTCACCAAGACTCGATGCCCAACTCCGAGGCACACACCACAACTCAATTGGTGGCTCCCGGCAATGTCTTCGTAGCTACCAAAGCTCCGAAGCAACAAGGTTGAGTCACACTCCACAATTGGAGGCTCCCAACAAATCTCGTGAGCCACCAAGACTCCGAGAAATCAACAACCGTCTAGGGTACCAACGTGCCCTAGAGGAACAAGCTCTAGGGCACCAAAGTACCCAAGAGTAACAAGCTTCTCAACTTCACTTTCCACGAATCACCGTGGAGAACTCAAACCGATGCAACTAATGCAATGGCAAGAACACACTAAGTGAACAAGTTCTTCCAACCCGAATCCAACCAAAGCAACTAATGCTTGGGAGGGATTAGAGAGGAAGAACAAAGGAGAAACACGAAGAAACTCCAAAGATATAGATCCAAAGTGTTCCCCTCACTTAGAGGAGAAATCAACCGGTGGAAACACGGATCTAAATCTCCTCTCTCTTTTTCCTCAAAAGGTAGCAACAACTATCGGAGAGATTGAGAGAAAGCCAAGCTTGAGAAGGTCAACAATGGAGGGAGAAAATAGCTCAAGAGTTTGGCAAAAGTCTACGTTTATTTGGGGAAGAAAACCTCTTAAATAGGAGGCTCCAAAAGGAGCCGTTGGAAAAAGATAGAGGAAGAAAACAGCAACCAGGCCGGCCTGCAACCCGGCCTGGGCCGGCCTGCAACCCGGCCTGGGCCAGCCTGGGAGCCGGCAAGGGAAGTGGCAACGAATCGGGCTCAAGAGCCGGCCTACTACCCGGCCTGGGCCGGCCTGGCGGCCGGCGGCCCACCCGACCGCGCCGGCCTGTGAGCCGGCCTGGGCCGGCCGGGGAGCCGGGGGCCTGCCAGACGCAGCCGGCCTGTGGCCCGGACGTGGCCGGCAGGGAGGCCGGGGAGGCTGCCGAACGGGCCGGCCTGGGAGCCGGCCCAGGCCGGCGGTGAGGCCGGCTGCCCCCCCCCCCCCCCTTTTCTTTTTCTTTTCTAATATTCTGTTTTAAAACCGACCGATACCGAAAACGCAATATCTTCCACATACGAACTCCGTTTTTGGTAATCTTGGACTCGTTGGAATCGTCACAACGAGCACTACAAGAATATACATAGAAACATCATTGTTCAACAATATATGGTAAAACCAAATGATGAGAGGTAAAACCTTTCTATTAAAAACCGGAAAACCATATCTTTTGCAAATGAAGTCCGAATGACATGAAACCAACTTTGTTGGAAAGAGGACGACAAATGCTACCCAATAACATGTGAGAATATTGAAACCAAGCAAGGGAGATTTTGCTAATAAATGGAAGTGTGAAACCTTCCGCATAGATGGACCGACAAAATCTCCGACACCAAAAACTCAATAGGGAACACACATGAGAACCGTTTTCGGTGACCTTGGGCTTGTCATGACAAGCACGAGAAGCACCAATACCACACCACGATAAGAGCCAAATAGGAACCAATAAAGATGATGCCAAGGATGCAAAGGTTTGAGCTCTCTATGACCGATACGCTAAAGCTCACTTGAGAGCCCCTCTTGATAGTACGGTTACCTATCTAACAAACCCGGTCTCCCAACAACACCGCGAGACCGGTAAAATAGAAACCCTATAAAGAACATACCTTTGCCTTGCGCATTCCACTTGAGCTAGATGATGACGATCTTGATCTACTCACAAGTGGATCACCTTTCTTGATTGTGCTCCGCTTGGTGAAGACTCGCATATTGCTCCCCCATACACCAAGATGGGAGAGACACTCTTCGACATATCTTCACTTGGTCTTTATCTTGATGACGATCACCACATGACGCCATCCTCCATGGGCAACATAGAATCTTCCTCTTGATTCATGCTCATGGAGAAACACTTTGGCCTTGATCAACAAATGATCTACTTCTTTTAGCCTTGACTCCAACATATGGAGTCCAAGCATTCCTTATGGACCAACACTGCAATTATAACTCAAAGCACACATTAGTCCATAGAGATTGTCATTAATTACCAAAACAACACATGGGGGCAACCATGCACTTTCAAACGCGCCGCCCCGCCCCGCCCGAGGTCGCCTGAATCTTGGTGTGGCCGGGCATGCCGTGGTCGCCTCTCTGTTACTACTAGTAATGGCGCACGTGCACATGCACGTTTTATTGACTCATATAAATTTAGCTAGACATAATAATTATATCAATCATAGTAAATTTTCTATTCGAAATGATTCATATATGATACAAATCATAATACACAAAATTGGATTCTTGGAGACTACCCTCCGTAAAGAATTCAACAACCTTCCATTATAACAATATAATAGAGGTTAACAACCAAAATTGATCGGAGAGGTGCTAAAAAAGAGCATCACTTTAAAGTTCAGGTCCTCCGGTTGTGTAGCTACACATAATAAATCAAATGAGAGAATAATCATAATTACATAACCATGGAATTTCAGCAAAGTTACATATCATTTCAGCAACTAAACAAAACCACTCCCAAAGAGGTTAATGCGCAACAACAAAAAGACCGTAGCGCGATAAATTGTGGTACATATGTGTTCTTAGGATAACAACCAAATAAAAGAAAATCATGTGTATATGCTTCAGGGCATCTAAAATAATACCAAAGCACCATAACATCTCTTTCATCTTGCCTCGCATCAGATAGAGATTCAATGGTACAACTAAACTGATGATTACTCGAAGCGAAGTAAAGATATCTCTCTATCATAATAATGTTTTTATCTTGTACCAAACAAGAAACAAATACTACAGTTCAGGCTAGGCACACTATGTTCAATAATGTACAATGTGACCCTACAGTTATCATTGTGAAAAGGCAGTAGTGTGAGAATGCTCTCGAAAGAGGTACTTCAAGTATACAAAGGCAATCAATCGTTCATTTCATATTATATTCACATTGACAGAAAAGAGAATCAAGAATAGAAAGGAAGAAAAAAGCAATCCGTGGCAATGTCATATAACTGTAAATTTCGAATCGACAAAGTGAGACGATATGATAATAGAATCTAAGAAGAGGAACAAACTGGTAACTGTAACATTGGATCATGCATCTTGGTACAGTTGTTGGGATAGAACAGCAATTTTTAACTTGACAGACATCCAAGAAGTGACGAAATGGAATGTACCTCTACGAACACACATGACACCTACCAATTTTTAGGATCTAAACATTCCGTATCACAGGCTACATAAAATTACAGAAGTCAATACATATGTATACTACTCTAAAGAAAAGAAGCATGATAACCCTGTCAGTTACCATAATGCAATAAGAGGAACTAAAATAGGATAGTCCAAGCAGTCATGATTCTCAAATTTGTAAGAGAGCTTATCGAATAAGATTTTTATATTTGAATTTGCAAGAAACATCAACTTAAAGAGGGTGCGATTTTAGCTGTTTTGATGTAAGCTAATTGGTAGAAGTTTCTTGTATAAAAATTAATATTCCAAAGCAAGATCCCTTCGCAACTTTTTTTTATGAGAATAATCCGTTCACAATTGGAAGCTCCAATTTGCATGCCATATAGCAAAAAGAGAAAATCCATTCATGCATCTAGATTTCTGTAGACTTACATTAGGTAAATATTTACACAAAATCTTTGCTTCTAATCTAACTAATCAAATAACATAACGTGATCAAAATAACAAATTAAATAGACAGGTCAAATAAAGAATGCGTGTAATAAGTTTAGAAATTTTCAGAAAACTTCTGAGAAACCTACAGGACTTCTTACCAAGGCATCCTATGGTGTTTTATAATTCGCTACTTGTGAATATAAGTTTGATAATCACAGAGATTTTACCTGTAGAATGAAGTTGAACTAAAGCCCTTGTTCTAATTCAAATTTTATCTCCATAGCCTGCTGCAAAGGCCTTGTTTCTCTGCTTGCTGTCAGGCACAACTTAATGCACTGTTATTTCTTCGCTACACCCTTGCTACCTGACACACTGCCTTGTACTGCTTGACTGATTTTTCACTACACCCGAACGGTTACACCAGAGCTGTCAAATTACTCAATAAATTAACTCAACATATCTGAAATCATGATGGTGATTATCCTCCGGCTGCCACAGAAACCTATACCCAAACTTCAGATCCCCCAAAACCATCGTATACATAACAGATACATCTAATAATGGTTGTATTTTGTACTATTAAATGAAAACATTTACTAATTAAGAAAACTAAAAAAATCAAAGTACCAGACTCAGTAGAGAAATGAATAACGGTACCTCTATATTCACAGGTTGCATCTAAGGGCATTACACTTCCAACATCGTATTTGTCCAAGCCAAGTAAAGCGTGCACATCACATGCACCCTTGATCTGAAGACTCGCTTGATGCTTGACAAGCAGTTTAGAAATGTCTATCTCCTGCAGAGGATAGCATAGTTAAGTGTCGTTTGCTAAGGTCTAGGAAGGATTGTGCCTGCGCTCTGCAAGATATCAAGTTATGAACTGACGACATGACAAGTTAGCTGGTGTGTCAAACTGTCAATACACCAACCTGGCAAACTGATAACTTCCCGACAGTGTTCTATAGTCAGTACAAAACTATAATTAGTACAAAACTATAATTAGATCCAACATTTTGCCTATTTGATGCAGTTTATTATGCAAACCCGCTGAAATACTTGGTGAGAGATACAACCAGCTTCATATGCTCAAATACACTAACCAAATCTATAATCCAGGAGTTACGGATTGCAATGAGTGAAGTGTGCAAATAAAATCATATACCTGAGCATTGACGACTGCATTCGAGTTGACAAGAACCTCGACATTATTTAGATGTTTATCCCTCATTTTCTGAAATCATGTCAAACAGATTATCAAATAGAGCCAACAAAGTGATGGGGATTCCTATACAGATTGTACTGAATGTGTAGCTAATGAGGATTTGTGAACTTACTGCACCGGAGCGAACACATTGATGGGGATTCCTAATCCACTGCCTGCGGCGAGGCGCTTGGGGCGCGTGGAGCAGAAGGTGCGGAGACTCGCACAGATGCGTCATGTCGACGTGGGGATGGAGCTACGGAGGCGGGGATGGTGTGTCACGGCAACGCCGGCGTAGATGTAATGCCCCAACATCGGTACTATGCAGATTTTAGCGTTCCAGCCAAATCCGCATACTAACGATCCTAAAGGACGCCCACCAGGCATAACGTGCACGTCGCAACACACACGTTATGCGGGTGGAATTGTGATAACATTACAACAGTTCTCGATGGAACCCACAAAAGAACATATATACAACAACGACTCACCGAGTCAAGAGCAAAGATACAATACAAAGATCCAAATAACAACGGAAGCGGGTAGCGTCCGGCTACGGACAAGAAACAAATTGGACTAAGAGTTCTGAAGATAAACGAAGGCACCATATCCCTGCCCAGGCCAAGCCGGAGGGATTCCCAAGCTAACGTCGTCAGACTTCAAACCTGTTGGCTGCATTGGAATAGCAGCCCCGAAGGGTTCAGTACTAGTAGAAGTACTGGCAAGTAATACTCACAAGATATCAAAGCTGGAATTCTGGGGAAAGAGGGTTAGCGATTGAGGCGGCAAGCAGCACTAACAACTTATAGGGACACACTACAACTTTCGTCTAATAGAGACAAGGTAAGAGAGCGCATAAGGAACCAACTATACTACTCACCAAACAAACCCGCCCTAAAACGACTCCCTCGTATCCTCGGCCCACGAGGAAGAAGTCCGGGCACTCACACGGTGGACAAGTTTTATGGATTATTATTCAAGTAATCTATCTTACTAGTCAAGTTATAATCATTAGGTGCAAGTTGTCTATGATCTTTTTAGCCAGCGCATTTCACCAAGTCGTCCATAATCGCGGACACGGCTTTTCGAAAAGATCTCATCCTGTAGGGATGCACCAATGAACCCACACGCATCGAAACTCTCGCTTAGAAGTGTACCGGTGGAGGTTTCGACGCAATACTTCCCTTCACTACAAACAAGTCCAGGGAGCCACCTAGCTAGGACTGATCCACCTTGAGAGTCCGGCCGAAGCTTCGAGGTGGGACTAACCGTTGCGTGAACGGCTTTGGGAGGTAACACTCATACGATTGCCCCTCCTTCCACATGCGGTTAACGCCCATCCCGCAACAACTATCGAAACACCCGAACTACTTGTGGCATCCTGGACAAGTTTGAGGATCCGGTAATAGATTGCGGGGAGGCCCATAGAACTCCCACATGTGGTTAGTGCGCTCAGTCTTGGATCAGCGGAAAAGAACTTGGGTCCTAGGCGACACTAGCAGAACAAATCACCACGATTGGCCTTCCGCCGGTGCCTTATCTTTATTATGCTATTCCCATCGCAACAGAAATTAAATATTACCATTTTAATTGAGCCTAGCTATCATATTAGAAGAAGACTAGATAAAGAGATACAGGACTCAAGCAAAGCACCTAAGCATGCACTACGACTCGCAAGGCTAACAAGGTAAACAAGCAACAGGGTAATAGGATGTGGGGGTGGTGGCATATCATGGCTGCAAGGTAACCATGCAAATAGGATCGGGACACAAGCATCGTGACATAAGGCTAGCAAGGAACAAAAGATAGGACGTGTAAGAGACAGAATACAAGCAAAGATGGCAAGGGAGTATCACTTGCCTGCAATCCGGTAGAGGTAGCAGAACCTGTCGTTGCTCACATCAACTCAACGGCCTATCCCGAAGAAGCAACGAACATTGGAAGCGCAAAAGATGCATTTTACTACTACGGCAAAAGAAGCGGCATGTTGACGACATGATGCATGACAAATTAAAGGTGATTCAATTTTATCCCTAACACATGGCAAAGCATTTTAAATGGGATCGGTGCGAAATATAGATGCACCGGACAAAACCCATAATTAGTTGATTTAATTCGACTAAATGGATATAGGTGCGATGTTAATTAAGCATGCATGATTTTATAAGATACGGGTATATATGGCATAGGGTTTGGGTTGGGGTCACACATCGGAACGAGGAACTTCGGATTCGGGAGCCACCGTCTTCGGGTCGTAGTCAAAGTAGTCGTCGTCGTCGAAGTAGCCGAGGTAGTCGAAGTAGTCGTTCCGTCCGTAGTCGAGGTAGTCATCGTCGTGGAAGTAGTCGTACTCGGGTCGTCGTCGTGGCGGACCTTGGCGTTCCGGGCTTTGGGGTCGTCGGGGTCCGGGGTAGTCGGGGGTCAGTCTTCACGGACGCGCACGAAGGCGGCCGACACAAAACGGACATCCATACGGAGAACTTGTCGCATTTCCGGTTGAGGTAGAACTTGGCGGGTTGTCGTCGTTCGGGCACCGGTAGCCGTTCACGGTCGTCGTGGTTCACGGTGGGTCGTCGTACTCTGTCTTCGGGCTTCACGGCGTCGGGAACGGGAATGGAGAACTCGGGTTCCGTCGGGGAAGCTTCACGACGGGAACCGGGACGAGTTCACGACGGGGACGCATCGGGGAACCGTCGGGGCAGAAAACGGGGAACTCTTCCCGACGGGAACGGGCATCGGGAAATAGAAACGGGAAACGGGGAACCGGGTACCATCAGGGAAGCTTCACGACGGGATCAGGACACGGCGGAAACAGCCATCGGGGAACCGCCGGGGACGAGCTTCCCGACGGGAAACACACCGGGAAACGGGAGACGGGGAAACCACACGGAGGCAGCAACACGGGCACCTCACGTGACAAAACGGCAACAGGCATGGACAGGTACACGCACGCACGACACGGCGACGGGCGTTGGATGCAGGAGACGGGCACAGCCAGGAGCAGCGGCGTCCGGGCGAGGGGAAGCGCGGGAGGAGCTGGAGGGGGCCGAGCTCGAGGAGGAGGTCGGAGATGGACGAGCTCGGGCGGCCGAGGCGGAGCGGAGGAGGAGGCCGGCCGGGAGGTGAAGGCGCAGGAGGGAGGAGGAGCCGGGGCGACGTGGTGGCTGTAGGGGAGAAGGAGGCACGTGGTGGCCGGCCGGGAGGAGGGAGACGGGCCGGAGGCGTGCGGAGCTCGAGGATGGGGAAGCCGGAGGAGAGCAACGGTCATGGCGCGGGCCGGCGGCGCGGTCGGCCAAGGGAGAGGAGCGGGGCCGGCAGGGTGCGTCCGAGGTGGGGGGAGGAGAGGAGGAGGTGAGGTGGAGCGGCGGCCGGGCAGGGGAGCGGCCGGAGCGAGAGGATGCCGGGGCGCGGCCACGGGAGGAGCACGCGCGGGTGCGGGATGGGGTGAGCTCGGGATGCGGGGGGAGGAAGAAGAGGATGCCACGGGAAGAAAAAGGGGAGAGAAAAGGAAAAGAGAAGGGAAAAGAGGAGAGAGAGGGGGAAAAAGGGAAAAGGGGGAAGGTGGAAGGGCTTCTTCGTGAAAACAGAAAACGGGGAAAGGGTGGCTGCAAAAACGCAGGGGGTAGGAATAGAAAAAGACCAGGGCAGGATTAGGGTTTGGAGGTTAGGTGGGCTTGGGCCGGTTGGGCTACTCTCTCGCAATTCTCAAAATATTTTATTTTGCAAAATTAATTTTGACAAATAATTTTTGAAAACGGAGACGACTGTCTCGGTTAAAATATTTTTCCGACAATTTTAGAAAAATAAAATAGGGTTTATTAAAAATAATTTTTGCAGTCAAAAACATGCGATGTGATGATGCTGATGCAAAAATAAAATAACAGGCAATTCTAATTTGGGGAAAAATCCCAGGCATTACAGTAGAGGGCTGTGAGAATGGTTTACGGCCGCAACGGCGTCGTTGATTTCCTGTTTCTCTCGGGAGGCGTCGCGGCAGCGGGCAGGGCGTGCGGTGGTGGCTGCGTCCGGCAGGGCAGGGCGTGCGGTGGCGGCTGCGTTCGGAAGGGCAGGGCGTGCGGCGGCGGCTGCGTCCGGCAGGGCAGGGCGTGCGGCGGCGGCTGCTGGGACGGCGAGAGCCCAGCGCCGGACTTCCGGTCGCGCCTGGTGCGGCCCCCGCGGCGGTCGCGGCGGAGCGCGGCGAGGACGTAGCAGCCACTCCCCTCCCGCGCGACAGCGGCGGCGAGGTCGGTCCCTTCGTCGAGCGGCACGACGCCGATATCTGGAGCAGCGCGACGCCGACGCGGTCGGCCATGACGGCCTGCAGCTTGCGGACGCCCAGATACACGGGGTGCGATCGTGGCCCGTTGGTGGATCCTCCATGGTTTTTTCTTTTTTTTTGGGGTGTGGGCGTGATTTTGATGAGGTGCTCATCACTGCAGCAACGTGAGCCGTTGGATCAAGTTTAGATGGTTGAGATGTGTTGGATCATACCCCCTCTCTCTTTTTATATTAGTAGAGATGTGAGGCGGCGTCGGTTCTGTTGTTGGTTTTCAGGGAACGCGCCGTCGATTTCGTCTTTCAGTGCGGACGGCTAACTAACGATTATCCTCTGGCGAAAATGCTAGCGGCTACAGCGGCCGTGGGGTTGTCCTGTTGAACGGCTAGCTGAGCACAAAAACAAATTTTGTTCTTTATCAAGCAACCAAATGTCAACCACATAGAAAAAGAAAACAACCGATGACGAGGAAGAAAATATGAGATGGCAAAAGAAGATGGCAATTTGGACGGTCACTTGTTGAATTTTGTAAAAAAGAATAACACAACATCGATCAAAAACCTCTTTTCGAAGAAGAAACATCAACCAAAATCCCTTGAGTTGAGAGAGGAACAGAAGTGTCCGGTTATTTATTTTTTTGGTATATAAACCACAGGTCATTCATTCTTTATGACCGGTACGAATCCACACGATAGTCCGTCGGCCCATGGTTCCGCCATCGTCATCAGACGTTGTAGAAGAGGAGACCCAAAACAGCCTACCTACATCCACTTTTTATGAAGCCAAACTTGTTGTCTACTGCTTTTCCCTCGCCGAACTCGATGCTTTCTATTGAGTCGCCACCATTGTGCTCGACGGAGACAACGCCAATGGTCATGTTGCATCCTGCATAAGGCTTCCAATCTCGACCATGGTGTTGTGGCAAATACAACGGCGATGGTGGGCAAGCACAAAAACTCACCAAGAATTCGGCATCGCCCAGTGTCAGACTTTTAACAGTGCGGCCAACTCCGGCCCCGGCAGGAGGTGGCCTTAAATATAAAAATGTTCTAATAACCACTATAATGGTATGCATTATGTTTACGAGACTATTGACTATATAATAAAAGGCCAAATTTGCATAAGAAAGTCCACGCAAGTGACATGGATCGAGTATGTACCACATACGTGGGAACCAACCAATGTAATCACCGGCGGCGAGTTTTATAGGTTGATCGAGCAGATAATACCGAGCGGATTGCGGGAGAGCATATCAAACAATCAAATAGTATTTACACGAAAGCTGTAAAATCTATTAAAAATATATTCATCAATGTTTAATATTAGAAATGTTATTTGAATACAAAATATACAATATACATACATTATTAACTCATTACAAAACCCACTGTAACTTGCAATACATAGTTGACCACGAAAAAGGGGTAAATATCACGACAACGTTCAACTCACACTCTCAAAGTTTCAATAAATACGATCACCTAATTATACAATAAAACTCTCTAGTAAGATTTTTTTAGACCATATGCTTTGTATATATCTACCACAAATATTTATATACTATATAGTTTATGTGGTATCTGGAAATTAACTGATGGATAAAATAATGCTACAAAATATAGTTTAAATCTAGCACAATGCAAATGCATTTCAATTATATGCATTACCAAAAATAAAAATAATGCTACCACATACCTTTAACAATTTGTCTATGTGGTTAAGTATGTCAAATAGGAATAATTTGTTTACTCGTTAAGATTTAGCATGCTAAAAATAAATATAAAAGTTTAATATAAATTATATTAAGATCTCTTTACCCCGGGTCCAAATTTTGTGTGGACCAGCCCTAATGTCTCCAAGGCATCGATAGACTTGCTGAGTTCACTAGGGCACTATGATGGATGGAGGTGTTGAGTGCTCACTCGTCCAGTATACACTGACTGACTGATGATGATGGAAACATTGGGCAACCTATCGATTATGAAGATGATATCCGTCTGAGAGTACTAAATAACACCTTCAAGCACAGAGGAAAAGGCCACCAAAGGCTCGTTGTCTACGTCATAATGAACGAGTTTCGTAGGTTGCTATTTGACCTTCAGAGAGCACTACACCAGGGGTTTATCTAAGTCATTTGTCCGTGAATCATGGTTGGTGACACCATGATTTTGACAATTATACACCCAAAGAAGACCTGTGCATACTCCTGAGGATTGCAAAAAAAAAATTTGCACTGAAAATGTGTGCTGCCCTTCATATCCCAGTATCTTCTTTCCTTTCATATCCCAGTGCAATGAAACTCTGAAGACTGGAGCAATAAGATTTTCGTGGGTTGTATAGTAATTCCCTTGTCCACACTACTCATGTTGACACTTATTTGAGATATTGGTTGGACCTTCATGTATATTTGCGTGTGAGGATAGATTTGACAATTATGCATTTTAGTCTGCAACTTGCAACATCACCTCAAGTGTACATACTTTCCTTTTCAGTTTCATACTTCCTGATATTGTTTTGAGATATTGGTGTGGTGCAGCTCGAGATGGAAAATTGCTATTTGCACCTCAAGTGGATATACGTATTTTTCTGTTGTTTCATATTTCATAATGCTCATGATACTGCTTTGAGATATACTGGTGTGGTGCAGGTCCAGATGAAAAATGTTGTTTGCATCGGTACAGACCAAAAGACCAGGGGCTTTTGGGACCTTGTCTTCCAGCATTTTGCTATCATGGGATTGTGTTCAGTAACGGATATTGTTACATGCTCCACTTACCACTCTAGAGGTAAGAGTTAGTTTGAATCTGAGTCGTCGAATGATTATAGCTAGTTTTGGAATGCTTGTTAAGGAAACTAACAACCCACTAATTTAGTGCACCAAAGTGGGAAGTTTTTTTTTTACCATGCCAAAGTGGGAAGTTTCAATCTAGCACATGTAATGATGTAACCATCTGGTAGACCAAATCCTCGAACCCTAGCCGCCGCGGCGCCTCCGCCGGCGAGCTCCGCTCCCTCCCCTCCGCCTTCCCCCCCTCCCCCCCCCCCCGTCCCCTGTCTCGCCCCCGCGTGGGCGAGCAGGGGAACCATACTCCGCGGCCGCCGGTCCCCCCTCTCCCTTCCCCACCCCTGCCGCCATCGGGTCGGTCTGCCGGGCGCGGCTCCGACGGCGGCGGGATGGCTTCTCCCCGCGCGTGGACGGGCTAGCGGCGCGGTGCACGGCGGCACGCAACGGTGTTCTTCGACCCGTCTTCGATCCGGCGTGCCTCGGGTGGCTGTGGCGGCGGCGGCCCTGTCGTTGGCGGCGGGGAGCTCCGGTAGCCGTGCACGGCCGGCTGGTCACCGGCGCGTGGCCGGCATAGTCGTAGGGCTTGGATCTGGGCCTACTTGGGCCCAATCTGGCTCTGGGCGGGCCAAGCGTGGTGCGGGCTCCACCGGGACATGGAGAAGAAGGAGCTGGTGCAGGTGGTTGCGGCACCGGCGGTGCCCCTGATGCAGTGCGGCGGCGAGGCTTTATGGGCCCCTCGGGGCTCGGCCGGGCCAGTGAGGGCCCGGTTTGCCTTGCTCCTGCATCCGGTCGGCTACTGCTTTCGGGCGGTGGAGGTAGGTCCCTCCCGTGTGCCGCTGCGCCGTTGACCCTTGTCGGGCTCCTTCTACTCTGTTCTTCCGGCCTCGCGACATGGACCTCGGTGAGACGACGGGGATGACTGCAAGATCGTGGTGGCGTGTGTTGGTGGGCGGCAGGTTTGGAGGAGCGCTACGGAGCATCTACGGGGTGTGGTTTTTTTGGGGTTCGGGAGAAATCCCTGCTGTCTCGGCACTGACGCGGTGACACCTGTGGGTGTCGCTATCCTTCCTGAAGGGCGTCGGCGTACCTCTTTCCCACCCCTAACATACCGAGGGAAACCCTAGGACACACCGGGGGAAACCCTAGGAACTGTCCGGTCAGCAGCGGCGTCGTCGTCGCTCCCTTCTTGGAGGTGTTGCTTGGTATGAGACGCTTCGGAGCGCTGGGAGCGTGGTGGTAGTTCTTCGGAGGGCGCAGCGGTTGAGAGTCATCTATGTTTTCGTCGAACCGTCGATGTCGGCCTTGTTTTCTCTTCTTTGTTCTTTTTTGTTTCGTTTGGGCATGAGTGTGTTGTTTGCCCCAGCAGTGGCCTACGGTTGTATCGGTTGGTTGCTATATCTATATAGCTAGGCGAAAGCCTGTTTCGTGGATGATGTAACCATCCACGTGATACGTGATAGATGACTTGCACGTCATATTTACAATTGAATTGCATAACATGGCTAACAAAACAAAGTATATGATAAAGTTTTTGTCAAAGTAAACGCTAGAGAAAACTATATAAAAGTGATTTTTTGGAATTTCTTGGTTACATGCTAGTATTAAACATAAATATTATGCATAAATACAAATAATATTACTTAAAAATATGATATATCTCCATACGAAAATGTGGAATTTGTGCTTCAACAAATTCAGAATGTCCGCTTGCATAATTTATTTTGTAGAGCTCAAAAGTAACAATTATAAAATATTCAACTAAGATGCTATATCCATGCGTATATTAATTCAGATTTTCTTCTTTCCTTCTATACACATATTCTTTTGCCTCTAACTTATGCCTATTAGTGGTAAGTGATGATGCGCAAAGACATCATTAGCCCTGA
Organism: Puccinellia tenuiflora; assembly: GCA_012064385.1. Lineage (NCBI taxonomy): Eukaryota > Viridiplantae > Streptophyta > Magnoliopsida > Poales > Poaceae > Puccinellia > Puccinellia tenuiflora. The sequence goes on from QRDG01000747.1 coordinate 1,442,763, forward strand.
GAAGGTCAATCCTACCTCTTATCCTCTACAAGGTAATATAATTCCCTAGCCTTTAGATCAAAATAATTGGCTGGTCCAAAATTGTTTGGGAGCCTCTTTAAAATTCTCATGTCTCATCTGTTGATTCTGTAAGATACTAGTGACGACAAGTCTTAGTGATCAGTAACATGGAGACGATGTACATACTACACCATCGTTCCCAGTGTTATGTGGTGAAGAAGAAATGGCGGATCCTCAAGGAAAGGTTGATTTTTCTTCTTCGAAAAGGAGGTTGAAACTCCCAGCTTCTACATCAAAGTGATGCACACATTCATCGTAATTGAAGTTGACCCAAGGCAACAAAGCCAGTCGTCAACAAGCAAAGTACATTTTTTTCGATAAAGGAACATATTAATATCGCGAAGTTACACCCAGGCTCTGTAACAATGCAATACCCTAAAGACTTTACTGATGCACACAACCGAAAAAGAAGAAGAAGCTAAAAAAATCCCACTACAGAGTTCAAGTCCTTGCAGCAGCAGCACAACCACCACCAAGACAACACCCGATGTCCAAATTCTCCAAAAGCGACGCCTTCAAGAAGGAAACAACGCATAAGTGCCGTCATCGCCCGATTTGGGATTTCACCCTGAAGATAGTCCCTACTCTCGAAACAATGCCTTTAACAAGGCCATTGCAAGGCACAACTAATGAAGGCCATACCTTGGATTTTCACCCTGAAAGGTAAGACTTTGCACTTCAGTTGTGTCGCCCCCACTTCCATACAGCTACTGCGAATCCCGAAACTCCAAGCAAGTTCCTCATCGCCGCAAAGGCTCAAATCAACATTACTAGCTAGTCCTTTGATCTCAGATTCCATGACATTCTCTGCCTCTGACTTCACCATAGAACTAAATATCCCACGATGGCAACAGATAGCAGAGCTTCGCACCGCTCCCTCCTTAATGGAGAATCCAGTGGGCACGACCGAATCCCACCCAATCTAGCAATCTCCAGGCATTAACGTCCATGCAAGTTCGCTGACGGAGCCTTTTGGAACTCGAAAATTGGCCAGATCAACGAGGACATGCATCCAGCAGATCTTTGTCTTCACGTGGGAGAAACCCTAAGACTGCCACCTTTATTAAAGCCAGGCCAGCAACCCCCATGCATCTGTCTAATAACCCACAAGTGTAGGGGATCGCAACAGTCTTCACGGATAGTATAACCCAATTTATTGATTCGACTCAAGGGGAGTCAAAGAATACTTAGAGGTCTTTGCAGCTGAGTTGTCAATTCAGCCACACCTGGAGAAGCACAAGTAACACGAGAGAGGTGAAGGCAACAGTGATTTGAGAACAATAGTAACAGAAACACGAAAGCAATGATGGAGAAATATGGACCGGAGTTCATAGTTTCACTAGTGGCGGCTCTCCTAAGCAAATAATCATGCATTGGGCGAACAAATTACAGTTGGGCAATTGACAGAATTGCACTCATTAATTAATTATGACAAAGCATTCAGTTTATCAATCATACGTAGGCATGTATTCCATATATAGTTGTAACTACTCGCAATGAGAATTCGCACAACATCTTTTGTCCTGCCATCCGGTTTCAGTCGGGCCAATTAAGGAACAAATGGCAATTAAGGTGTTCCTTTTAATAGAACACCGGAGCAAAGCATTAACACACAATGAACACATGTAATCCTCAAGTTACTAACCATTCCCATCGATGTCCCCGTTTTTGTCACTCGAGGTCTCCGGTTCCGGACTAATAACAGGTGCATACAACTTGTAGATACGATCTAAGCATCAATTATATTCATGCAAACATAACGCGCCCAAATCTAAGATCATTCCACTCGTGCACTAGTGACAAGCATTAATCATAATAACATTGCAGCAACAACAATTCATAAACATAAATAATCTGATCATAACGTGCCAATCCATCGGATCCCAACAAACACAACGCATATTACATCGGATTGATCTCGATCATGTAGGGCAGCTCACGAGAACATGGTATTGAACAACAAGGGGGAGAGAGTACCATCTAGCTACTGCTACAAACCCGTAGTCCGCGGGTGAACTACTCACAACTCATCCCGGAGGCAGCGGTGGCGGTGAAGATGGCTCCGGGGGCCAATCCCCGTCCCGGCAGGGTGCCGGAACAGGCAATCTGACCCCCGAAACTTGTCGGCGATGGTGGCGGAGCTCTGTATCGTATTTGGGAAAATCCTTCGGGGGTTAGGGTTTTTGCGTTGGGGATGATTTTATAGGCGTCGGAGGCACCCGAGGGGGTGCCCGAGGGGCAGGGGCGGCCCCAGGCCACGGTCGCCCTCTCACCCGCGGGTGGGACCTGCCCCAGGGCTGTGGGTCCCTCCTGGGGTCGCCCTTCTGTCTCCCTTCCTCATTTCTTGAATAAAAAATCGTCGTAAATTTTCGTCCAATTCCGAGAATATTTCCAGAAGTAACTTTCTGCAACAAAAACATCACAGAAACAGGGAACTGGCACTGGGCATCTTGTCAATAGGTTAGTCCAATAAAATACCTTGAAATGATATAATAATGTAGCATAAACATGTAATAATTATAGGAATCAAGCATGGCATGATCAAAAATTATAGATACGTTTGACACGTATCAGCATCCCCAAGCTTAATTCCTGCTCGTCCTCGAGTAGGTAAATGATAATCAAAATAATTTTTGAGCTTGACATGCCACCAACATAATCTTGATCAAGATAGTAATGAAAAGCACATGATGTGAATAAGGTGATCCAAAACAATTGTCTATAGTTGACATTAAGCAAACAATGATTAACAAACGTTAGCTAACAAATGCTAGAAACTTATCATGAATAAGTGTGTTGGAGACATGGAACCATACATAAGGTTTAGAAAGAAGAATTGCAAATTATGTCTCCAATGTAAAGTATCAATCATTGTTCAAAGCATATATTTAGTCATTCATGGAAATAGCCAAGCTCAAGTCAAGTATCCTAATCCATCTACTTCACAAATCAACTGTTTCGAAGTCTACTCAACTAGTGCAAGTAAGAAGTGGCTTTGGCACCATGATGTTATGGAAAAGAGAACAATAATGGAGGTTTGGAAGGTCAAAAAGAAAGGCTCAAACAGTGGAGAAGGTAAACACAAGACAGAAGGAAGTCCCGTAGTTGACACTGTATGAGGAGTAGTGATTGCCATGCAACGGATGCACATAGAGCTATAAGTGTATGAAAGCTCTCCAATGGAACTAGTGGGGTGCATCCAACTTGCTTGCTCATGAAGACCTAGAGCACTTGAGGAGGCTCATCCTTGGAATATACAAGCCAAGTTCTATAACGTTAATTCCTCACATAGTTATACTACTAAAACAACATGAGAACTCTCTATAATGAAGTGTAGGTGCTACTAGCACAAGTGTGGTAAAAAGGATAGTAGTGTTGCTCCCTCTCTCGTTTTCTATTTTTTTGGATTTTGGGTGGCCTCCTTGTCTCTTTTGAATGCTCTCTCATTTGGCCTCCTTTGGGCTCTTTTATTTTTCTCTTTTTTTTATTTTATACCTCACTGTAGGAGCAACAATCTATATTACAAATGGATCATCACACTTTTTGGTACTCATAACTCATAAGACTATTACATGATGTATAAAAGAAGATATGCATGATCGAGCGTAGTGTGGAAAAAATGTAAAACATGTGGCAATCCACACGGCACACTAACTCAATGATCAAGCAAACTATATGGTAATGCAGAACGACATCAAGTCATGTAATGTAATGATGGATGTTGCATGACAATGTATCTCGGAACGGCTATGGAAATGCCGTGATAGGTAGGTATGGTGGCTGTTTTGAGGGAGATAGTTGGCTTATGTGTAGGAGGACAGGATGAAGTTCTCCCACGAAGTTGGATGTACTCACGAAGTATGCACCAATCTCAATGTGAGAGAGGGCATTGCGCAGCACCGAAGAGGCTAGCAAAATATGGAAGTGGAAGTGCCAAAAAGCAAAACTCACAATGCATTTCGTATATTGCAAACAAATAGCAGTTTCAATGTTCCACAAATGGTTAGAGACACCCCGAGAGGGATCGTGGCGGCGACACAAGTGCCCCGTTGGCTTCCCCAACCGTTACAGTAACTACCCACTAGGAACTTCTTTTCAACTTAGCAGAATTCATGACACATTAGCATTGTTGACTTAGGTTGTTTAGTTCAGAAAAATACGGCTCCACGCTTTACTAACACATATCCACTAATCAGCTCTAACACCATTAACCAACACATTTTAACCATTAGTTATTTTAATGTCTCAAAACAATTGAAAAGTATCAAATTATCCACATAGTAATCTACAAGACTATGCAGGTTTTTTCTACTTCATACCACTACCACATGTATAGCATTTTACCGATCTAACACATTAACCAAGCAACCAAAACAACTCTCTAACAAATATAAGTGAAGATCAAGAGAGTTTAACAACAACTACTAGCAGCTCTAAATAAGATAAAAGCGAAAAGCGAGAGCTTACTAGCAAACGAACAGTAGCTAAGAATACTCAACAAGATGTAAGCGAATGGAGCGTGTCTCTCTCCCACACAAATAAAGCTAGGATCCAATAAGGATATGACCAGCAAACAAACAAAACAAAACTGAAAGCAAAAAGACGCTCCAAACATAGCACATAATATGTAAAGTGATAAAAACGTAGTTTCAACGAAACGACCTGATGGTTGTTGGTGAAGAGTGGGGATGCCTTGGGCATCCCCAAGCTTAGACGCTTGAATCTTCTTAATTATTCCAGGGGGATTCCATGGGGGAATTCCCAAGCTTGAGCTTTTCTCCATTCTCACATCACCGTGTCATTCAAAAATTAAAAACTCACTTCACACAAAACTTCTCATAAACTGATTAGAGGGTTAGTGCTCATAAATTAAAATGCACATGTGTTCAACTCAAGACAAATTGCGAACAACTTTATTAGGAATTATCTACTGTTTACTAAGCCTCAATGTGACACTCCATCTCTAGAGTATCGCATTTGACGATAGTAAAAGAGATGAATAAAAAATAAAAGCAGAATCTGTCAAAAACTGAACAGTCTTTAAAGATCAAATTTTTCGAGGCACTTCTGTACCTCAAATCAGAAAAGTCAAAACTAACTAAAGATAGATAAAAGTATCAGGTTTGCTGTCTAAAAATTTCAGAAAAAGATAAAATGAGTAGGATGTTTAGATTTGCGAACAGTGAAGGACAAAATTCTGTTTCTGGACAGCAAAACAACACCTCGCACTTTCAATGCATTAGAGGCTAAACTTGGCACAAAAAAACCAAAATAAAAATATACAATGAAGTTGCTACAGAAGCAACAACTCCATGACTCAAGAAAAGCAAAAACAAAACTGAAAGAAAAGATGGGTTGCCTCCCAACAAGCGCTTTTCTTTATAGCCTTTTAGCTAGGCCCAGTATTTTTAATGATGCTCACATAAGAATAAGTATTGAAACGCAAGGGAGAGCTGTTGGGAATATGCCCTAGAGGCAATAATAAAATGGTTTATTGAGCATATTCACGTTTATGATAATAGTTTATTATCCATGCTATAATTGTATTAAATGGAAACATAATACATGTGTGGAATATAAACACCAGAGTCCCTAGTGAGCCTCTACAGGACTAGTTCATTGATCAAGAGATAGTTAGAGTTTCCTAACTATGGACTTGTTATAGTCACTTGATAACGGAGTCATATCATTTGGAGTAATGGTGTGATGGACATGACCCAAATAATAAAGAGTTGCAATTAATCGTGTCACAAAAGTTTTGTTGTCAACACTTTTAATATGCCAAATATAGTTTCCTTAGACCATGAGATTATATCACTCCCGTTCACTGGAGGAATGCTTTGTGGACATCAAACGTCACTTCATAACTGGGTGATTATAAAGGTGGCTTTCAGGTATCTCCGATGGTGGGTTGTTGGGTGATATGGATCGAGAGTGGGATTTGTCCCTCCATGTGACGGAGAAGATATCTCCAGGCCTTCTCAGTAATATAGCATCAAAAGTGTGCACACATGTGATTAGGTGGTAATCACGAGGACCCTATATTATGGATGAGTAAAGAGAACTTGCCGGTAACGAGATTAAACTAGACATGGGGATGTCAACGATTATATCTCGGGCAAGTAAAATATCGTGAGACAAAGGGAATCGTATATGAGATTAATTGAATCTCCGGCATCGTGGTTCAATCGAGAAAAGGTTTTTGTTGAGTGTATAGGAATTAATATGGGCATCCCGGTCCCGCTATTAATTATTGATATGATCATGTCTATTCATTCTCGAACCCGTAGGGTCACACACTTAACGTTCCGATGAAATTAGGTTTTGCGATGAATTAAATGATGAAATGATGATTCAGAGTCTCGAATGGGATCCCGGACGTCACGAGAGTTTCCGGAGGAGTCCGGAGAATAAGATTCATATATGGAAAGTGGTTTCCGGAGATTTCGGAAAAGTTCCGGAAATATTTGCAGGGTACCGGAAGGTTCTAGAAATGTCTAGATGGACCCACATGGACCGAAGGGGTGCAGCCAGCCCTTGGGCCAGCCGCACCACCTAGGCCCAAGTGGGCCAAACCGGCCAACAGAAAAGGGGGGGCCGGCCGAGTCCTAGTTTGACTAGAGGCTGGCTCCACCCCTTTAGGAAAGGGGCCCAAGGAGGAGTCCTAGATGGACTCCAACTTGGGGGGCAAGTAAGGGGGCCGGCCGGCCCCTGCCCTAACCCTAGCCTGGCCGGGTATAAAAAGGGGGGCAAGGGGGAGGGGTGCGGCACCCCTTGTGCTGCCGCCGCACCACCTCCTCCACCCAAAACCCTAGCCGCGCCACCCCTACCCCGGAGGGCTGCCGCACACCGCTACCTCCATCTAGAGCTAGCCGCACCACCCTATGCCCTAGGGCTGCTGCGCCTGNTGAAGATCAAGAGAGTTTAACATTAACTACTAGCAGCTCTAAATAAGATAAAAGCTAAAAGCGAGAGCTTACTAGCAAACAAACAGTAGCTAAGACTCAACAAGATAAGCGAAAGGAGCGTGTCTCTCTCCCACACAAATAAAGCTAGGATCCAACAAGGATATGACCAGCAAAATAACAAACAAAACTAAAAGTAAAAAGATGCTCCAAACATAGAACATAATATGTAAAGTGATAAAAACGTAGTTTCAACGAACGACCTGATGGTTGTTGGTGAAGAGTGGGGATGCCTTGGGCATCCCAAGCTTAGACATTTGAATCTTCTTAATTATTCCAGGGGGGTTACATGGGGGCATCCCCAAGCTTGAGCTTTTCTCCATTCTCACATCACCGTGTCGTTCAAAACTTAAAAACTCCCTTCACACAAAACTTCTCATAAACTGATTAGAGGGTTAGTGCTCATAAATTAAAATGCACATGTGTTCAACTCAAGACAATTGCAAACAACTTTATTGAGGAATTAGCTACTATTTACTAAGCCTCAATGTGACACTCCATCTCTAGAGTATCGCATTTGACGATAGTAAAAGAGACGAATACAAAATAAAGCAGAATCTGTCAAAAACTGAACAGTCTGTAAAGATCGATTTTTCTAGAAACTTTTGTACCACAAATCGGAAAGTCAAAACTAACGAAAGATAGATAAAAGTATCAGGTTTGCTTGCTAAAAATTTCAGAAAAATGTAAAATTCGTATGAATTTTAGATTTTCGAACAGTGAAGGACAAAATTCTGTTTCTGGACAGCAAAACAACACCATCGCACTTCAATACATTAGAGGCTAAACTTGGCACAAAAAACCAAAACAAAAGATACAATGAAGTTGCTACAGAAGAACAACTCCATGACTCAAGAAAAGCAAAAACAAAACTGAAAGAAAAGATGGGTTGCCTCCCAACAAGCGCTTTTCTTTATACCCATTTAGCTAGACCCAGTATTTTCAATGATACTCACATAAGAATAAGTATTGAAACGCAAGGGAGAGCATCGAGAGGGAGTTATCAAACACATTTAAGTCTAACTCTCTTTCTATGCATAGGAATTTTATAAGAAAATAAATCAATGAAGCACAAAGCATTAAGCATAGGAAGGTAAAGCAAGTGTAACTTCAAAACTTTTAGCATAAAGAGAGGTGTTTAGTGACATGAGAACTCCGACAACCATATTTTTCTCTCTCATAATAATTTTTAGTAGCATCATGAACAAACTCAACAATATAATTATCACTTAAAACAGGCTTTTCATGATCTACAAGCACATAGTTTCGGTCCATCTAAAAAATAGTGGGATTAAACCCACTTTCAATAGCATTATAATTTTTATCATCAAGTAATATAGGACCATCATCAAGAGCTTTATCATATAGACTTTCTAAGCACAACTCTTCATTATCATGCATCTCAATGGTTGGAGTAAATAAAGTATTATCATAAGATTTATCAATATAGCACGGATTATCATATATAACAAGATCATTTTTATCAAAAGGGATGTTTCAATGAATCAATGGGATCATAACACTCATTCTCCTTTTGTAAGGAAGGAGGACAATCAAATAATGTATGATTTAGAGAGTTACTCTCATTAGAAGGGTAGAAATGGGTAGCTACTCCATTCTTCCTCCTCTTGTTCGTCACTCTCCTCCTCTTTTCATCCAATGAGCTTCCAGTTTTCAACAATTTCTTCTTCATAGGCTCCTGCACGGCTTAGTCTCTTCTTCTGGGGAGATAAACCCTTAAGATATTCAGTAATATAGCAATTTTCATCTTTGTAATTATCCATGCAATAATTAAGTATAGCAAAACTTTCAGATTTATAAGGAGCATCATCATCATTTTCAATGAAAGAAGAAATTTCATAAGCACCCTTCACGCAATAAATTCTTCAATAGGTTCCACATCATAAAAATCATAGTTTCCCTTAGCATAAGATTCTAAGGTTTCATTATCATTACCAGCACATTGAAAAGGAAGGTGTTTAAAATTCATGCTACAACTAGACTCATTACAGCAATAAGATATATTGTAATTTAAGCACAAGCCTCTAGCATAATTGTTCAGAGTATTAATTATTTTCCATAAGTGTATCCCTTTTTGTGACAAGCGGTATTCATTATAATATTCTTGTTGATCCTCCGTGAATCTGCCATGCCAATAAGATCTAGTTTCAAAGAAGTTAACCATTGATAACAATAACAATGAAGAGAGTAGAGAGAAAGTGAGTTCTTCCCAAGTGAACCAATAAGTAGAGCTATGGCTCCCCGACAATGGCGCCAGAAAATAGTCTTGATAACCCACAAGTGTAGGGGATCGCAACAGTCTTCACGGGTAGTATAACCCAATTTATTGATTCGACTCAAGGGGAGCCAAAGAATACTTAGAGGTCTTTGCAGCTGAGTTGTCAATTCAGCCACACCTGAGAAGCACAAGTAACACGAGAGAGGTGAAAGCAACAGTGATTTGAGAACAATAGTAACAGAAACACGAAAGCAATGATGGAGAAATATGGACCGGGGTTCATAGTTTCACTAGTGGCGGCTCTCCTAAGCAAATAATCATGCATTGGGTGAACAAATTACAGTTGGGCAATTGACAGAATTGCACTAATTAATTAATTATGACAAAGCATTCAGTTTATCAATCATACGTAGGCATGTATTCCATATATAGTTGTAACTACTCGCAATGAGAATTCGCACAACATCTTTGTCCTGCCATCCGGTTTCAGCCGGGCCAATTAAGTAACAAATGGCAATTAAGGTGTTCCTTTTAATAGAACACCGGAGCAAAGCATTAACACACAATGAACACATGTAATCCTCAAGTTACTAACCATTCCCATCGATGTCCCCATTTCTGTCACTCGAGGTCTCCGGTTCCGGACTAATAACAGGTGCATACAACTTGTAGATACGATCTAAGCATCAATTATATTCATGCAAACATAACGCGCCCAAATCTAAGATTATGCCACTCGTGCACTAGTGACAAGCATTAAGCATAACAACATTGCAGCAACAACAATTCATAAACATAAATAATCTGATCATAATGTGCCAATCCATCGGATCCCAACAAACACAACGCATATTACATCGGATTGATCTCGATCATGTAGGGCAGCTCACAAGAACATGGTATTGAACAACAAGGGGGAGAGAGTACCATCTAGCTACTGCTACAAACCTGTAGTCCGCGGGGGAACTACTCACAACTCATCCCGGAGGCAGCGGTGGCGGTGAAGATGGCTCCGGGGGCCAATCCCCGTCCCGGCAGGGTGCCAGAACAGGCAATCTGACCCCCGAAACTTGTCGGCGATGGCGGCGGAGCTCTGTATCGTATTTGGGAAAATCCTTCGGAGGTTAGGGTTTTTGCGTCGGGGATGATTTTATAGGCGTCGGAGGCACCCGAGGGGGTGCCCGAGGGGCAGGGGCGGCCCCCTCTCACCCGCGGGTGGGACCCGCCCCAGGGCTGTGGGTCCCTCCCGGGGTCGCCCTTCTGGCTCCCTTCCTCATTTCTTGAATAAAAAATCATCGTAAATTTTCGTCCAATTCTGAGAATATTTCCAGAAGTAACTTTCTGCAACAAAATATCACAGAAACAGGAAACTGGCACTGGGCATCTTGTCAATAGGTTAGTCCAATAAAATGCCTAACATGTAATAATGATAGGAATCAAGCATGGCATGATAAAAAATTATAGATACGTTTGACACGTATCAAGCTGTCTTCGCCATCTTCTCCTTCTTCTTCTGCAATTTCCTTTCCTTTGTCCTGCATTGCTGCCCTCACAACTGGCAATTTTCTTGCTATGCTTTACTCTGCTTGTTGCTCAACTTGCTGCGCTGCTTGGTCCTCAACTTGCTGCTCAACTTGTCACGCTGCTTGGTCCTCAACTTGCTGCTCAACTTGCTGCTCTGCATGGTGCTCAATTTGCTGCTCTGCATGCTGCTCAACAGGATCATGCACTATTTCATACTGGTTAAGATCATGCTTCTGCACATTATCTTGTTCCTGTGGAATCTCTTCCTCTTCATCTGCATGTCCTTCTTCTTCAGAACTATAAACTTGTGGCATTCTTGCGTAGATATCGACATAACCATCGGCAACTCTTGTCACATCCTGGCCATACTGCCCACTGTTGAATTGCCATCAATACTACACAGGATATTATTATTCTTGTCAATTAATCTCCAACTGAGACGTGTCTCCTCCAAATCTTCATCTGAAATGTTGATATGATCTGCCAGGTGTCTCTTCAAATCTGCTAGTGTGAGCTTCATAATTGGCACAATGGACATGCCACTCTTTCCACCTAAGTACTCCTAGTCCTTCCCATTGTGTTCCAACGTCCCACGATAATGAAATCGAACACACAGACTCTCCATTCTACAGAAAGAAACAGAAAAATTCAAAATTTAGCATAACTGAATTTGTTCAAGTTAACTGAACCTGAAAACACTTTTTTGACAGTCCACAGTTGAAAGAACAAAAAGAACTTCAAGCACGAAGACTAACACAATGTAAATTGCATAAGTAAAAGCTCGGGTATAGAGATAACCGAGGCACACGGAGACGAGGATGTATTCCCGAGTTCCTCCTTGTTAAGGGAGTACGTCTCGTTGGAGGGGTGTGAGCTCGCCACAAGAGGCCTACTCAAGATGCCACAAAGGCCTCACCCTATTCTCCGATGAACCGCACCCAAGGGTTTGGTTCACCTTCCACTATCGGAATCCTTCGAGGCGGATTCCAGAGCCCTTTACAACTTTCTTGGGGCACACACCCACAACTCAATTGGGGGCTCCCAAAACGTGCCGAAGCTTCACAACTCGAAGTCTTCGCGGCACCTCCAACCGTCTAGGGTACACAATGCACCCAAGAGGCACAAGCTCTTGGGAACACAATGCACCCAAGAGTAACAAGCTTCTCAACGTCGATCTTCACGTATCACCGTAGGGAGAGCAACCCGATGCAACAAATGCACGAGGTAAGAACACACAAAGTGGTCAAGTCCTTCACTCCCAAATTCCAACCAAGCAACAAATGCTTTGGGGGGAAAAAGAGAGGAAGAACAAAGGGGATGAACACAAAGCAACCCCAAAATCTAGATCCACTAGTTCCCCTCACTTAGAGGAGATTTTGATTGGTGGAGTTGTAGATCTAGATCTCCTCTCTTGAATCCCTAAATTTGGGCAAGAATCATTGGAGGGATTGAGAGGAATCAAAGCTTTGGAGGTCAACAATGGAGGAGTGAGAGAAGGTCAAAAACTTGGAAACCATTGGGGAAGATGACCCCTCAAATAGGTCTCCAACTTTTCCAACCGTTGGGGGCAGTTTTTCCTGCGCGGGCCGGAAGTTCCGGCACTTACCCCAGAATTTCCGGACCCCCCGGAGCGACCCGGACGCTCTGGGAAGCTCTCTGGACATGGTCCGGAACTTTGGGCCGGAAATTTGGCCGGAAATTTCCGGGGGTCCGGAAATTCCGGCCTAAGGACCGGAACTTCCAGCCTTGTGAAAACTGCAGAAGTGCAAAACGAAAACAGACATATCTTCTGCAACCGGACTCCGTTTTCGATGATCTTGGGCTCGTTGGAATCGTAACAACGAGCTCTAAAAGAATATACAGAGAAACATCATAGTCCGATAAGGGAGAATAAAACCAAATGGAGAAAGGTAAAACCTCTCTATAAAAGACGAACCGATAAACCTCCAAAACTAAAACGCAAACGGAGACGCATATGAAAACCGTTTTCGGTGAACTCGGCCTTGTCATGACAAGAACGACAAGCACCAAGACCACACCACGATAAGAGCCAAATAAGAACCAATAAAGATGATTGCAAAGGTTTCAGCTCTCCACGAACGATACGATCACGATACTCGGCCGAGAACCCCTCTTGATAGTACGGCTATCTATCCTATAACCCGGTCTCTCTACTAACACCATGAGACCGATAAAATAGAAACCCTATCAAGATCATACCTTTGCCTTGCGCATTAATCCACTTGAGTTCAACGAAGATGATCTTCATCTCCTCAAGACGCACCACCTTTCTTGATTGCGCATTGCTTGGTGAAGATTCACATGATGCTCCCCCATACACCAAGATGGGAAAAGCACCACAAAGGCAAACCTTCACTTCGCCTTTATCTTCAAATGGTTGGCACGCTCCAAGCATATGACATCTTTTTGTTGATCCTCTTGAACTCGCACCACACCACTTGACACCATCCTTCATGAGCTACATAAGATCTCCTTTTCGTTGCATGCTCATGGAGAAATCCCTAACCCCACATAGAGATACCAAGCACATATATCATGAGTTAGTTCACACGGCTATATTGACAAATACTTACCATACCATGAGATCACAAGATCCCTCATGGTACATCATTAGCCTTGATCAACCCAAATCTTTTCTTCCCTTAACCTTGACTCCAACAAATGGAGATCAAGCAACGCAATGGACACACCTACAAGTATAGCTCAATACAAACATTAGTCCATAGAGATTGTCATTAATTACTAAAACCATGCATGGGAGCAACCATGCACTTTCAACAGTACCTACTCCAATTCATATGAAATTGAAATACAAACCCCTAAACACTTGGAAAAAACACTCTTTTCACAATCCTGAGCCCTAAAGCACTGAAATTTGTTCAATCCATCCGCGCAAATCGACACGTAATTCATTCATACATCGTCGGCTTCAACAGATAGCACGAAGCACCAAAATCGTATTCAGATGCAGAGCTAGGTTAGGGGGTCCTGACCTGATCGTCGGTGCTGCAGTAGAATCACCAAAAGATGCTACCGATCATCCGCCTTCGCCGCCGTCCAAGAGTAACCGTCGCCGCCGTCGCCGAGAGCAGAGAGCAGAGAGCAGATGGTGAGCGTCGGCTACAGGGGAGAGAGCAGAGGGTGAGCGGCAGCCGATCGGGGAGAGTACAAAGGGCGGAGGGAGAGAAGAGGAGGACGACCTCGCCGCCGCCGTTGCGAGAGAGAGAGAGAGAGAGAGAGAGAGAGAGAGAGAGAGAGAGAGAGAGAGAAGGGCGACCTTGATGCCGCCGTCGCGAGAGCGAGAGGAGGAGGGCGACGTCGCGAGAGTGGAGGATGGCTCGACCAGGTGCTCAAACATAACGACCAGGCCGGCGGCCGATCTGGTCTGGCTCGACCAGGTGCTACACCATAAACAGCCAGGGGGGTTATTTGAACCTGACATGTCCAAACCACTGCCACGGTGGCTAAAACCGGTGTCCACCGCGTCCAGGGGGGCTAATTTGCCTGGTTTTGGTTAGTTAGGGGGGTTAAGTGCTCCAGTGAGTAGTTAGGGGGGCTTAGCGACCGAAACTCAATAGTTAGGGGGGTTATATGGACTTATTTCTAAATCATAATGAAAAATTATGTTTGTGTAATGAATGAACATTATTTTCAATCCGTGAACAATTATTTTGAACATTGTCATTTATTTATCTCCATGAAGATTTTTCGTTACAAAGTATATTTCGAAAGTCAATATTATTCGTGAGTTAAAATGCTCATGAAAAAATGTTCATGAATTCGAAAACGGTCGTGAATTTGAAATGGCGCAAATTTAAAAAAAAACACGAAAAAATATTCATCAATTTGAAGATTATTCGTGAAAAGGATTTTTCAAAAAAAAATATGTTCATGAACAAATGTTGATGAATTTGAAAACGGTTCGAGAATTTGAAATGTCATGAATTACAAAAAAAAGGTTCACGAAAAAATGTTCATCAATTTGAAAATGGTTCGTGAAAAAAGATCCCAAATTTTTTAAAAAAATGCGCAAGAAAAAATGTTCATGAATTTGGAAACGGTTCGTGAATTTGAAATGTCGTGTATTTCTAGGGATGACAATGGGTACCCTGTACCCGCGTACCCTGCGGGTAAAAATCCTATTAGGGTAAGGGTTTGAGACTAAAAAATACCCATGGATATATAAATAGGAAAATCTTGTGCCCATCGGGCAGAGCGGGTACGGGCATGGGATTGCATAACCCATACCCGCGTACCCTCATACCCGTATAAAATTCTATCAAGTGGGGCTTAGTTTAATTAAATCTAACCTAATTTTCTAATCCCACATAGGCATTAGGCAGGTCAACTCAAGGAGAGCCACGATCGATCGGACGGTATACATACAACCTTCAACTCCGTCCCATAATCCCGTGACCTAAAGGAGTAAACGACGCTAGATTAAATCCCTAGTAGGTAATCGCTGCCTGCCATACGTAGATACGTTGCGTCGGTGGTACGCATCTCTCCATACACGTATTGAGTTTATGAATTTAATAGTGTAGACCATGTGTTGCTGTTTATGACTACGTATGGTCACATTGTCTCAGCTCTTTTTTTTGTTCAATTAATATGTGTTGTAAATGCGGGTATTTTTTTACCCGCGGGTATCCCTATACCCTGTCGGGTGAAGGGTATGGGAACAAATTGTACCCGCTTATGGGTATGGGTACGGGTGATGGGCAACCTCGGGGGGCACGGGTAAGGGTATGGATGGCTCCACCCGCACCCATACCCTGCGGGTACCATCCCTATGTATTTCTAACAAAATTCATGAAAAAATTCATCAAAAGGTAGGACCCACCCAGGTGTTG
The DNA here is from genome assembly GCA_012064385.1 of Puccinellia tenuiflora. Taxonomy (NCBI): domain Eukaryota; kingdom Viridiplantae; phylum Streptophyta; class Magnoliopsida; order Poales; family Poaceae; genus Puccinellia; species Puccinellia tenuiflora. The sequence continues at coordinate 1,458,425 of QRDG01000747.1, forward strand.
TGGGCCTCCCCTGGCCTTGTCCTTCTGGCTCCGGGGAGTTTTCCAATGAATTATAATTTCTGTAATTTTTCAGATTTTTCCGAGCACTTTTATTTATTTTTGCCTTTTCTGCAATGACCAGACAAAATAAACAGAAACTGGCATTGTGCACTGTGTTAATTGTCCAGAAAATGTTATAAAACATAGTAAAAACATGTAGCAATGATATAAAACAAGCATGAACCAATCAAAAATTATAGTTACATTTGACACGTATCAAGCACCGTCGCCGACCTCCTCCTAGCAGACGGTACATATCGAAGATGGAGTTGATGGCGATTACCTCAGGTTCTTCACTAGGGTCCTCCTGGCCTTCTGCCTGCAGCATGAACGGCTCCTGTTCCGCCAACGTGGTGGCGACGACGCCGCGATACTGGAAATTGACGTCGATAGTGTGCGTGAACTGGGCGAGCTGCCAACCCACCTGCTACAAGGCGTCGGTCTCGTCCGGCTGCGTGGGGTGGGGGGGGGGCAACGCCAGTGAGGCGGAACGATGAAGGGCCACCGAGACAGAGGGCAAGAGCCTGGAGAAGAGCGGGCCACTGCTTCCAACCCTCCTCCTTGCTCCGCCAACCACAGCTCCGACGACGGCCGCCGACGGGCTCAACACATACGAGCCACCAAACACACAACGAAATCTCATCCCAACCTGTATAAGGTCACCCTGTCTTACCTGAGAAACCCATGCCAGGGTGATACAGGCTACCAAACACACCCAAAATATCATCCTGTGCAGATCTTACCAATAGGCCTGGTTCTAAAAAAAAATCAAGCTGAGGTGAACCTAAAAGAGATCACGCAAATCTTCATATCCACAGGATTGGCATCCGATTTTTAGGTTTCAAGTATAGAAAGAATTGGTTTGGCGACATTTCCGCGCTAGCTTTCCCAATTCCGTCAATGTCACAGATCTCCTCGCTGCTATAAAATTAGCCCTCGTCTCCGCCTGCACTCTTCCATGGGGTTTCTCGTGCCTCCGTCTGTCGATTTCAAGGTCACGACCCCCCGTCGCTCCGCCGCCTCCGGTCGCCGTTCTCCCATTCTTGTTGACCGCTCCAAATCTAGTGGTCGTTGTTGCGGCGCCCACGCTCAAACGGAAGCGACAGGGCATCTATATTGTGCAAGGAGCCGGTGCCCGAGTGGCAAGGCACCATTCCGCCAGTGTAGTGCTGGTGGTCGTCATGCCGTTGCCGTCTCAGGACCGGCCAAAGTGGCAATACCGTGTCGAAGAAGAAGAAGATAGTTGCGTCTCGAGGACAATCGCCCGATGTACCCACTCCACCATTCCAGCGTTGAGCCCACACGGATCGTCGACAAAGGAGGCGAGCACTATGGGTTCGACAACAAGCCGGAGAGGTAAAAATTTTTTCCCCCTTTCTGATTGTGTTCCTCAAAGATTGGTTTCTTTTGTTTATTAAATTTTTTTGTTGTGTAGTTTTAATTTGCATTCGGTTCCTACGTCCTATGTGGATATGTTGGAGGAGAATGATGTCAATACTCAGAATAGTGCGCCACATTTGGCTTTTGATGTCTTCATGGAAGAAGGGGTTAATGAGGGAGATGATTTGGAAGAGATTGGGAAGGAGGTGTTCGATGCTTCTCAACTGACACAACGCTAGCGGAGGTATGCATGGTGACCAAAACCAGCAACACTAGTAAGAAATCATTTTATTAATAAAGTGACTCGCAAGGCGGTCATCAAAACCACGAAGTCGCCATGATAGCGAAAACGCCATGAAAATCAGAGCTACAGGAGAAGGAAGGACACCAATCGCCCCTCAGACATCCCAATCGTGGCGGAGGCGGCCAGTGACATATGAAGATACATAACTTTATGGTGTGTTTGGTTCGGAGTATATGGTTCACTGAATGAGGGCATTATAACTACTGTTTTTCATGGGATAAGCTCAACCATCGTTTTCAAGGAATATACCCCAGATCTGGTTATCCAGCCCATCATTCGAAAAAAAAACCCGGATAATCACCCAAAAAATATGATTATCCCTAGAACCACTGAACCAAACACACCTTCACAGCCATAGTACATCCAGTGAGATATGCAGATATGTGGACCTCACATACGTACTTCCTCCATCCCTATTTACATGACACGGGCATTTTAAATTTCCACTTTGAACATAAATTTGACCAACAAAATATGGGTTATATTCTAAATTTTTATAACAAATATTTCAGAATAGAAAAGATCGCTAATAGTATAACCTTTATGACATATCTTCTCCAATTAGTATTGTTGGAGGAAATGATAGGCTGTGGTTGCTCCTTGTGTCCTCTAATTGTGTGGCGACACGTTGCTCAAACAGCTGGACTCCACCTTATTTTATTTAATTGCTTGCAGGACCCGGATGCAATGTCTCAAATTGTGAAACTGACGTACAGGACAGCATTGTGAATCTGACTTGCAGGCACCAGAACGAAAAAAGTTCAAATCAAACCTTAAACTTGTAGTGTTTAGCTAAACTAAACCCTCAATTTTAAATCCCGGAAATTGGTACTCTGAACTTGTGATTCCCGACCAATTTCAACCCTAAACATGTTTGGCATACCGGGGAAACGATGATCCCGACCGGGATCATAGACTTTCTCGCTGACAATATGGCCCATGTCTTATTTTTTTTTTCATCTTTTCTTTTTTTCCCCAAATCCCGTAGATTTCTTCCGGTTCCTCAAGCATGCGCCCGGCCAGGCCGCCATGGCCGACGTCTTCGCGCTGCGTTTCCTAGCGCTCGTGCCCTGCCGCATCGCTGCCGTGCACATGGCCGACAAGGGAACCGACGAGGTCTTCACCAGGATCCGACTCACGCCGCTTTACAACACAAACGAGGATCCCGACATCTAGGATGCCGCGGACGGCGACGACGTGTGCGTGAGGCGAGGACGAACGCGACGACGGCAGCGGCGAGCACGCGCGAGGCGAGGATGAGCGGCGAGCAAGACGGCGGCAACTCAGGAGGCAGCGGCAGCTAGCTAGCGCGCGAGGCGGCGGCGAGCTCATGAGGCCGACGGCGACGGCAAGATCGCGAGGCCGGCGGTCATCAAGAAAGCGAGGCGGGGACGAGTTGCGAGCGAGGCGACGACAAGCTCAGGAGGCAGCGGCAGCTAGTGCGCGACGCGGCGGCAGGGGGCCAGCACGCCAGGCAGGCGGCGGCAGGCGCGCGAGGCGAGGACGAGCGCGACGCCGGCGGCGGCAGCGGCAACCGCTCGCGAGGTAGCGGCAGCGAGCGTGCGAGGCGAGGACGAGTGCGATGCTGGCAGCGGCGAGCGTGCGGCCAGCGACGACGGCGAGCTCGGAGGCGACGGCAGGGGGCGAGAGCGAGGCGGCGGTAGGGGGCAGCGCACGAGGCATGCGGCGGAGCATGGCAAGCTCAACCACCTAGCCCTCTTGTAGGTCACGTACCGGAGGTGGCCGGACCAGACGGCACAGCTGGTGAGGGAAGAGGAAATCGTAAGAGAGAGGATTTCACCGGAGAAGAAGATGTATATACACATATCGTTCTGTCAGGTGGGGCTAAGTCAACAATCCTGGTTTGACTTGCCACATCAGCATAAATCCAAACAAAACCGGCCTAAGGTTTAAAATAGACCGGGATCCAAAAGTTTGGTGTGCTGATTTTCGAGATTCAAAGTTCAAAATTAAATTTAGCTAAGCACATACCACCATGCAAAGCCACCCCAACATCTGCTCTTTATCTTGTTTTTTTCTAGGGCTGTACATAGGCTAAGAGCATGTCTAACAGACCCTCTATTTTTCTGCCCCGTAAAACGCGAGTACAGGGCCCTGTATTCATTTTCCACCGGCCGAAAACTCGTCCGAGCTAGCAGACCCCGTATCCCCACCCTGTAAAATGAAATATTCCCAGAATATGCCAAATCAAAAAAAAAACTCCTTCTTCTTGCCACGCCGCCGCCCTCGGCCCCGTGCTGCTCCGGCCGCGCCGCCCTCGGCCCCGTGCTGCTCCGGCCACGCCGCCCCGGCCCCGTGCTGCTCCGGCCACGCCGTCCTGGCCCCGCGCCGCCCCGGCCTCGCCCAGCCCTGGCCGCCCCCCGGCCCCAGCCCTGCCGCGCCGCCCTCGGCCCCGGCGCGCTCCGGCCGTGCCGCCCTGGCCCCGTGCTGCTCCGGCCTCGCCCAGCCCCGCCCTGGCTGCGCCGCCCCGGCCCCGTGCTGCTCCGGCCGTGCCGCCCTGGCCCCGTGCTGCTCCGGCCTCGCCCAGCCCCGCCCTGGCTGCGCCGCCCCGGCCCCGTGCTGCTCCGGCCGTGCCGTCCTGGCCCCACGCCGCCCCGGCCTCGCCCAGCCCCGCCCTGGCTGCGCCGCCCAGCCCCGTCTCCGGCCGCAGCTCGCCGGAATTTAGCCGGATTCCGGCGAAGTGAATCGCGGAAGCAGTTGGAATTTCTGAAGTTTCAGCCCGCCACGAGTGGGGGGTTGGCCCTGTATTCACCCTCCCACCCCGCACAAGTAGGGGGCGAAGAGCCGCCCCGTAGCCAAAACTGAAAAAATTCGACACGGGGTGCCGATTTACGGGGTCTGCTAGACGGCCGGGTAGAGCTCTACCCCGTATATCGGCGGTTATTTTACGGGGTTGGGCCTTTTAGGGGGTCTGTTAGACATGCTCTAAAGAACAATGCTATACTGACTATAATTCAGTTCATCGTCAAAGTGATATTTTACTGGGGTCGGCGTTTTGGCACCGAGTACCGTTTAATTAAAATATATTTCAAACGTAATTTTGGATTTTAGAAAAATATCCGTGCGTTCATATTTGCATTCTATGTGTTTCAAAAGTCGTTTAACGAAAAAGCGACTTTTTATGCGACCGGTGTAAAAAGACAAATTTTGATGTTAAAATAAGGTTTTTTACGAGACATTTCTTTTTGTTTTCGTTAGTTGGCACACAAAAATTGTCGGTTTTTTTACGAAATTTATGTTCCCACATAAAATGTTATGACTTATGGGTGAAATTATTATCATATTTTTTTACATTTTGAAATGTAGTTTTTAAGTATAGGCATGTGCACCTAGGAGCCGAATTGAATTTCCGAATTTTACCATCTTAGAAAAAACGTTAGTATAGCTACGTATCTTCCAAACAGGGGCCCGGTCCGGTTCTTTTTTTTTACATATACCAAAGATAGTAATCATCACCAATCTAAATGCATCTTATCATCTCTAGCCGATCCGTAAAAAACATAACTTTTAGAGGAGTAAAAATATTGTTTTTCTCCTCTAACATGCACCTAGCTGAATCATCATAACGTTTAGAGTTTAGAGTAGTATTTTTTTTACTCCAGACGCAACCTCGACTATGTAGCACCCGCGCTCCTCCCCGACTTTGATTCGGTCACCGCTGCTCGCTGCCGCTGGCTTCATCGAATCTACGATCGCTTCTGCCGTCGCCGGATTCGACGAATCTAGGGTCGTTGCCGTCGCATCTTGACGGGATACAACGAGGATTGAACCGCACAACCACCCCGACCGTTCCGCGACGCCTCTAGATATGTCTTCTTTCTCGAGGCGCCCGCGCCTCGCCGTTCAACCAGCCTCCTCCACGACTACCGGTTGTCCGGGCTCAGCCGTCACCCATCATTTTTTTATGGGTAGTTAAGTATAGGGGATTGGTTAGAATCAACAGTTTTTAGAGGAGCAAATATAATCCTCTATAGTATAAGGAGGTATATAGGGGACTAAATGTTATGGGATCCACTAGAGATGCCCTAAGAAAGTTATCTTAAACGAAAAAAGAACAGGTATTCCTTAGGAAAGAACCATTCTACACTAAGATTACACACAAACCAAACTCTGTACATCACCAATTAGCAAGCGCGGCAAGGCGTGCCTATAATTATAGTCTCATGTATTTGTGGATAAAGTTACATTACAGCAATGATGTCGTGTAAATACAAGACACCGGGAGTAACCAAATATAATTTGAGTATATGGTTTTGTATAAAAATATCATCGAACGAAAACTTTTGTCTTGTAAGCACGTATGATTTGCTTGAGCATTCATGCACTCTCGCTTATCTGGGGGAACCTTCTCGCGAACCCCAGATCTTAAATTTATCCCCACCGCTCGCTGCCGCCTGCGCTTTCACGCCACTTCGACCAATTTGACATCTCCGTGCCCTCGGTTTGCTTCACCCCAGCGAAGCTGTCGGCAATGAGTGCCTACATGCCAAAAGAAAGCGAGAACAATCAATTGAAGATATGCACGTCTGTAGTCCTATAACCTCTGAACACTAGTCCTATTACCCATGATAGTTGAAACAACATGAAACTTCAGGTCAACATGCATAAATTGTCCAGGACTCGCGTCAACTGAATATCAGCAAAAGAAGTGAAACACTTTTTTCTCTAGCACACAAATGCACTTCTTCTAGAAGGCATCAAAGCAACACAGGTCTTTTACAACCAAAAACCGAAAGGAAAGAAAACTGAAAAGCTGAGCTTGGAAGAAAGAAACCGAAAACATAACACAAAGCCAGGCCAAAGACTCGAAGAAATACCAAAAACTGTACAGCTTTCCTACTACGAAAATGAAGTTAAACATGAGCATACCATATCCTCCGGTGGATATAATTTGCAAGTGGCCACCAAAATATCGAGCAAAAAAGGTGAATGACTAGAAGCACGAGACCATATCTAACCAGTTACGCCTTTACTAGACCCATTAATATCAGGTGGATTCTTTGCAAAGATAAACTGCAAAATCCTAGGGAGGCAGTTGGTATTCCACTACCTTCACCCTGACCTGTATTAGCAAAGCACTGAAGTTGAAATACTTAAACACCACCTGGGATTGATGTACTTAATGAATATGTGACCTCATTTTTTTTCCAAAGATAACTATGGACAAGCTAAATTGCTACCACACACTCCAGATGAAAACAACAATACTCAACCGAGAAATTTCAGCAAAACCTCCCGTAACATATATGGACACACAAACGAGACACTTGACAATATCCAGATCCTGAACACAATGTGAGAGTAAACATTCCACATACACAATTTCAATATTAAGTGTAACACACATATGGCACTCGACCCTGTGATCATTGCCACCCCAATAGCATCCAGTGACATGTGGGGTTCCGGGTAATTCCCACATATAAGATTCGAACTGGGGGTCGTCCGTTCGCTCCTTTTCTAGTCCGCCATGTCTCAGTCCACACAAGAGGGATAATGCAAACCTAGAGAATAGCATCAAGCTAATGTCTCCTCTGCCTCTCCGATAAAAGAAAGCACCAAAGTGAATTCATTTGACATATAACCTGAGTAAACTATGTTCTGTGGCGTAGCACAGGGTCTTACTGGTATAAGAACATAATCCAAGAAGGGTTCCTGGTGCCTTGTGGCTTCGCCTAAACATGCAAGATTCATAAAATAATCTTCAAGGGCCTAACCAAGGTTTATGAGTGGCGTGACTAGTCGACGAATCGCAACTTGGAGGTTGACTCAAAGTGTCGACTTGACTAGTTGGCGAGTCGAGGGACTCATTCGACTAGTCATAATTAATCTCGACTAGTCAACCCTCCTGAGTCAATCTACTAACAAATGGCCCCATATGTCATTTTTTTTTTCAATATTAGCATTGCCCCATCTGGATACCAAGATCGAAATGGCCCAGATTTCCCTCGTGAAACCCAAACAAAGCCCCGAATCCCGCCCACCCAGTCCTCTCCTTGCCCGGCGTCGCCACCACAAGCCTGCCGGCCGGCGCCGTAACAAGCCCATGGCACCTCCGCCTGCTGTTCTGCTCCTCGCCAGCTTCTGTTCTGCTCCTCCGCCGGCTGCTGCTGGTCTGCTCCACCGTCCGGTCTGCTGCTGCTCCCAGGCTCCTCCCCCAACTCTCCTTCACCATCTGCTGCTGCTCTGCTCCTCACTGCCCTGTCCCCAGCCTTCTATTGCAAATCTGATTTTAGTTATATAATATGGTATTTTACTATTTTATAGTACCTATTACTGTATACTCATGTTGACTAGTCAACATGAGTCATGACTAGTCAGGGTATCTATGAGTCGCTACCCCAGATTGACTTCTCGACTCGTGATCTTTGGGCCTATCTACCAAATATAGCATGGTAATAAGACTTTTTACTACATCACAAAAAGTGCTCTAGCAAATGATCATGTGAGAGTGGTCTTCTGCGTGCTTGCATGGGCACATACAGATCATGTACTATTCCCTCCAGTAAATTGCTTACTTAAATAATCACCTAGCCATTGATGGAAAACGATGGCAAGAACATGTTTTCAAAGATTAACGTAAATACAACCATATGAAAAGACACGATATGAAAGGACAAGATTATCTCATAGCATTAGTTCATTTGCAATGAAACTACAGCAGTCAATGGTTTTCAAATTTCGACAACCATTCAATGTTAAAATGCATCCATGTCAAAACTGTCATGTTTCATGCACTAGCCAACGCAATCCAAAGTATGAACTCATGGAAATGGCTAGGCAGTCCACATATACACTTCAACACCCCCTCTCACGTGTGACTCGGGGAGGCCAACACGTGCATAAAATCTTAAGGCTCAAGAGGCCTATACGTTGGACATGGAGGGGTGCGACCGCAATTTTTGGATAAATTGCGAAAGCCGGGATTTGAACTCGAGACCTACATACCATGTCATGATTCATGCACTAGACAACACAACCAAAAGTCCAAACTATTGGAAAGGCCTAGGCAATCCACATATACACTTCAACAAAAACATACATCTTAACAATCTCAAATAAATAAAAAGCCAGAAATCTCATCCATAGCTTATGCCGAGCATAACTATAATGACACCTTTGGGTGTCCACCCCATCATGTGTGGGGTCTCCAAACTGATTAACCTCCAGCCCGTGGAGGTTGATAACCAAGGTATGCAACCTTGGAATGCATATGCAACAAACGCATTTTATCTCATCATAGCCATAAGTGTGCATTATAATCCATATTCCATCAACATGGGTAACAGTGTTCAACATAATAAGCATGATTCATTAGCCATATCCTATAAACAACATATATGACGACAAAAAAGAGCTTCACAAGAATCATGAGCACCATATATGATGAATAACAAGGATCAAACATTAGCAAATATCAAACAGTGTCAATAGTGGCGTGCACTCTGCCAATATGCATGTGCTTGCCTCACCCACTGAGTGCAAGGTGTCATTCCAAAGCATTACAATCAATAGAAAAATGAGATTTTGCCTCTAAGCATGATTCATAAGCATGTGTCAATAGTGGCGTGCACTCTGCCAATATGCATGTGCTTGCCTCACCCACTGAGTGCAAGGTGTCATTCCAAAGCATTACAATCAATAGAAAAATGAGATTTTGCCTCTAAGCATGATTCATTAGCCATATCCTATAAACAACATATATGACGTCAGAAAAGAGCTTCACAAGAATCATGAGCAACATATATGATGAATAACAAGGATCAAACATTAGCAAATATCAAACAGTGTCAATAGTGGCGTGCACTCTGCCAATATGCATGTGCTTGCCTCACCCATTGAGTGCAAGGTGTCATTCAATAGAAAATGAGATTTTGCCTCTAACACCCTTGTCCAACCCATATTGTCGAAAATCCACCTCAGCCCTCCAAGGTGAAGTTCAACTAAAAGCATTGAAATCCTAGAAAACATGTATGGTGTGGGTGACCAACTTACCATACAATTATTTGGGATTTATCATGAAGACCGTGGTTGAAAGCCTGAGTTATGGCTAAAGCGACTTTGTCCGTCAATCATAATGATTAGCCAACTTTGGTAAGCGATAGAAATTTTGCAAGTTGAAACATAGCAAATGATGGGGCTTTAAGCATCTACAAAATATACCCTACAACTTCCATGTTGGGTCCATAATATAAATCTGATTCTATCATGATGGGTTATTTTAGTGCTCAAAGTGACAATTGAACAATTTAAACATAATCGCAGAAATCCATTTTCAAACCAAAACTTGGAGTTAGGCAAACAAAAACTTACTGGACAGCTAGTGTAAACCTCCTCCGCCTCTTCTTCCTTATAACCCTCCTTAGTTTCTTTCTCCTCTCAGCCGGCTGAAGGGAAGGGCATACAAAGAATCAGCTGGGAGTATACTTGTCACCATGGCTTGCTGAAGGGGAAGGGCATGGGGGAAACTCCGGAGTGAGCTGATCTAGGAGAAATGGAGTGGGCACAGCAGAGTCGCCTGCCAGAAACACCCGGGGGGGGCAGTGTCCAAGCTGGAAGCAGCTGAGAAGCAGGAGCGGTCGCGTGGACCAACCCTTGCGATGACGCAGCTTAGGCGTATGCATGCTCCCAGTTGATGATGCTATCAGAGTTCTCTTTGCATACTCTCTCCATGTGACCTTGGCCACAATGGCGGCAGGCACCGATATAGCTACACTTAGAACCACGGTGTCCAACAACACCACACTTCAAGCAGATCACGCCCGGCCCTAGGCTCTGGTTGTAAGATGGAACCGACGTACCTACGGCGTATGCATGCACTTTCTTCCACTTGATGATGCTATCAGGGTTCTCTCTGCACACTCTCTCCATGTGGCCTTGGCCACAACGGGGGCAGGCACCAATATAGGGGCACTTAATACCACGGTGTCCAACAACACCACACTTCAAGCAGATCATGCTCTGCCCTTGGTTTCGTTTGGAAAATGGAACCGCCATAGGAGGATGAGGCATGGACGTGGTCGGTCGCGCCATGCCTTCTCTACCCACTTCCGCAGCCGTCGGCATGGTGTAGACTCCAGAAGGAGATGAGCCAGAAGAAATCCCATCATCCGTCTGTGGTGGTGCAGGGGCCACGGGAGCTGGAGACGGATATGGCAAACCAGCGGTCGCCTGCTGGGAGCATCCCGAGGTAGATGAGCAAGTTAGGTGCAACTGAGAAGCAGAACTAGTTATCTGGACAGACCCCAGCGAGGACGTGGCTAAGTCTTGTGCATGTGCCGGCATCCACTTGACAATGCTGTTAGGGTTCTCTTTGCATACTTGGTCCTTGTGGCCAGGTCGGCCACATGGGTGGCAGTCACCATTAAAGGTGCAGTGTCTAGCGATGTGTCCATCACCACACTTAAAGCAGATAATGCCCTGCACCTGGAATGCTTTTCGTTTCCCTATCTTTGGTTGCTTCAACTTGGACTGTTCTGTGCTATGAAAATCTTCCTTGGACTTCTTGAAAGAAGTTTGCTTAGTAATCTCGCTTCCCCCAGGGATACTCCTCTTCTGCTTTCTTATTGTTGGCTCGGACACATTTTCTGTCTGCATTTCTCGAGGTTGCTTACCTTCCTGTCTCTTATCTGCCTTGCCGGTAGCATCACTTTGAGGATCCCACAAAATATTCTGCACTTCAGGGTTGGTATCCTGAGTCACGCCTGAAGAACTTGAAACTATGTTCTTTGACTTATCCAAATCCACCTTATTTCCACTTGAACTGCTGCTTATGTATGGTGACTGTGCTAATGGTGGTTCTCCAGCCACAAGGCTTTTCCAGAGCCAAACACTCTTTGCTGCAGCAGTAAGGGTTTGAGACACATTTGGAGGTTGTGCCAATAAAATATTGTATCGCCTCATTTTAAGTTTATGAATGGCATTAGAGAAGTCCCGATCACCAGAGATAAGCAGATAATTTGCTGGTGGAGGATTGTCAATAGCCCAGAACAGCATGTCAACCATGATCATCTTATCACTTGCATCTTTAATCCCTGCATTCGCTAGGAAACAATAAAAAAATGAGAAGATGTGCTTAAATATAAAGCATGCCAGACATGTAATTCGAAATGCAATGCCAATGCTATCAGAGCAGAGCTTTTGCCAGCTCCAAGAATAATATTTGAGATACAGGCCTATAGCTATAACTTGGGTCGTTCTTCGAACCGGAAGAGGTCTTATACAAAAATTAGTATGACGAAGGGAAATGATAACTAGTCACAAAATCTCAATAGCTACTTGTTAGTTGTTAGAATAAAATGAAGAAACCAGTTACTCATAAGAGCAAATGCCGCACATTTTTTTTAGAAATGGAGGCTGTTCCCCCGGCCTCTGCATCCAAAGGATGCACACAGCCTTCTTTTATTAATAAAAACAGGAACCACATAGCCTTACAAGAAAATACATCAATCAACCGGAAGCCACCATCTAGGCGAAAAGTCGCTACACCTACAAGCTTGATGAAGGGGGTGGACCGATCAGAGCCACCGCTCTGACCTCACTCACCAACGCACAACATCTAAATCCGGTGGCCTCATCAAGCCGCCCAACAGCGCGCTGGGAGCACCAACCGGTCCAGCCAACACTCAACGCACACCACTGCGCACGTTGAGAAGTCGCTGCCGCCGTCTTCCACCATCCCATCTTCAGGAGAGATGGGTGCAGTAGCCTTGTATGACCCGCCGTCGGCGCCGCCACGACGCCAAACAACACCACCTTCCTGCGCACGTCCATCATCACGCTGCCATCACCGAGTCTCCGCTGCACCATGCCGCCGAGACTCGCCGTTGTCGATGCGGTAGAAAGAACACCGCTCCACCTTTGCTGCCTCTTCCATCCGGCGCTGCTCCACAAGCGATGCTCCCAAGAGAGAACGCGACACCGCAGCGCCGCCATCGCCCGATCCAAAGATCTTAGGGTTTCCCCCGGAGTAGCACGATTGAGGTCGACACTAGGTGCATGACGATGCCTTCAACAAGGTAACGACGTGATCACGCCGCCATCGCCCGCCAATGGCTCGGCTTTCACCGGCACCTAGGTCTCCCCGCCTCACTACCGGGGCTAGGTGACGGATCGCGAGATCCGCCAATCCAGCCACATGCCGACCACCTTCGACGGAGAAGATGACCACCACCGCTGAGCCCTCGTGATGTGGAGCCAAACCAGGGGCAAAAAAAGCATCACCGCCAGCCGATTTAGCAGTCCACCGCAGGCTGGCAAGGCCCCTGCGAGCCCCACCCCAACCGCAGCCTCCTGCCAATCGCGGGCAAGATCCTCCGTCGTGCTCCGCCGCCGTTGCCCGCCCTCACCGCCGGCGAGATCGAAACAGATGGCCGCCGCCTCCTCCGATCCGCCTGCGCCAGAGGAGAAACCGCCGCCGCCGATCCGCCCGGGCTTTGCCCTGGCGATGTTGCCGGCGGCGGCGGTGAGGAGGGAGATCGAGGGGGGGACGAGGGGAGTCAGCCGGGGCACTCCGGTGCGGCGCGGCGGCGCCGCACGGGAGTGGGAGTGGGGGTTAGGTCGAGGGGGCCCTCAACTCCTCACTTATTTGGATGTCTGTATAAACCCTAAGGAAAATACAAAGAAAACCAATATTAAGAATCATCGAGTCGGACTGTGCCCGTGCGGTTCTTGGGCCTGCGTCCTCTACAGTGGATTGTTCATTGAGCTGGTGTCTTATAATAAAGGAGCCAAAGGCGTTAATGTTTCTTCTTCTAGAGGTTAAGATGTGTCACACCCACGGGTGCAACCAGGGGTCTCACATTGTTTAGCTCGCTTAGGTGAGCTTGACCCTGTGTTGTGATGTGCTACATGAGGCAGGTCCGATCAACGTGTTGAGCCAGAGTTGTGATGTAGTCCGATCAACATGTTGGAACTGCTCATGCGTGAATGCAGGAAGACTATTTCATAATCGACTAAGCTCGCTTATTCATCATCACTGTAAAAAAGAATCTACATGCCTGAAATCCATTAGACGAAGCACATGCCTAAAGGACGGAACTCCTAGAACCTAAAATTTCACCATTATCGTCCAAAATTAGGCCAGATCCATCAATCATACCCACACAGAAGCATATATCTGAACCAAATAGCGCAGCAATCCACTTTGCAGTAGCGAGAGGTAGATCGTTGACCAAGTGACAAGATTAGGGGCCAGAGGATGGGGGTTCCGTACCGGCGGGGACGTGGTTGAGGGAGACGCCGGTGCTGGAGAGGGCGTGCTGGACGTTGTGGGCGATCTGGCGGGTGTCTCCGTACGCGGAAACTGAGATGGGGCCTCTGTAGCCGGCGGTGGCGAGGGCGGAGCTCATGTTCTGGACGATGAGGTGAGGGTCGCAGTTGCGTGGGACGCAGCAATTCTCGATGTCCCACCACACGGACGTCTTGGCCACCGCGTATTCCCCCATCGCCGGCCGCCGCCGCCCGCCCTAGGATTTCGCCGGCGCAGAGGTGCGGGAGCCTTCGGGGCTTTTGTGAATTGCGAACTGGAATTGAGGCGGCGGCGGCCTTGACGTGAGCTCCCAACCAAGGACGATACCGATACGGCTGCCGACAAGACACCGCGCCTAGGACATAAACCGGTCGGATTTATAGCTGGCCAAACAGGCCGTGCCAAATGGGCCGGACGAGCCACGGCTTTTTTTTTTTTGGCCTGGCACGAGCACGGCCCGGCACGTTAATAATCAGGCCGTGCCGCGGCACGGGTCCATTAGTGCCCGGGCCGGCCTCTGATTTGAGTCATGCGGACCGGCTCGGCACGGCACGATTAGTTTTTTTTTTATTTTATAGCTATTTTTTTTTTTTGAATTTTATAACATTTTTTACCCATTTTCGAGACGTAATCGGGCCAAATCCCGACCCGTCGGGCCTCAATAGTGTCGGTGGGCCGTGCCGGCAGTGAGGCTGAGGCACGCGGGCCGGCCCGGCATGGCACGAATAGCAATCGTACCTAACGGGTCGTGTCTCAGTCGGGCCGTGCCTTCCACGGACCGTGTCGTGCCCGGCCGGTGAAAGAACATCTCTTAGTTTTGGTGATTTAATGACAACACATTTTGTGGCATAATCATGTGCGTTAAAGTGTCTTGACAGGTTTCTTAGTTGATTAGGCCCAGAGGGTGAAAAGATCGAAGAAAAGATCGAAGACGAAGAAGAGAATCCCTTTGGAATAGGTTTTCTGCCTTTGGAGGACCGGAAGTTCCGGCCCTTTGGAATAGGTTATGCATTTATTGCTTCTGGACAATTTTTTAGTGCTGAAATCCTTAATATCTGGGCTATTTCTTGCATTTTTTTCATCACGCTATTTTACATGTAACTTCTCTATATCACGTTATATCTTGTATAGCTTCTGGAGGAGGGCCACGCTATTTTTGATAGCACGCTATTTTTTTCCTTGGTATTTATACCCCTCTCCCTGCCTTGGAACAGCCAGCTCTTGCAACTCTCTCCTCATTAAAGGCAAAAGCTCAAATCGAAAAGATCTCTCAATCCCTCCACCCAAACTCGTTGATTTTTGGAGGATTGAAGGAGAAGGCCCCGATCTACATCTTCACCAAGACGTTCTTCATTTCCCCCTCATTCACTTGAGGATTCTTGTTTCTAGGGTTAGCATTGTGTTACCCTAGGATTCTTGTGCTTACTACTTGTTGTAATTGTGACAGATGTGTTGATTTGGGAGGCCCAATTAAGTTGTGGGTGTGTGCCCCAAAAACGTTGTAAGGGCTCCGGACTCCACCTTGAAGGATTCCGATAGTGGAAGGTGAACCAATCCCTTGGGAGCGGTTCATCGGAGAATAGGGTGAGACCTTTGTGACATCTTGAGTAGGCCTCTTGTGGCGAGCTCACACGGGACGTACTCCCTGATGGGGTCGCAGCATGAAAAACAAAAAATTTCTACGCGGCAAAGCGGAATAAACCCCAAGGATCTAGATCTACGAGATGAAGATAGCGAAGATGAGATCCAATCTCTTACCCTCGAAGATCAACAAACGCGTTTGTCGGTGCAGGGGTTGGCTAGTCGATCCCCGCAACTAGACTCGTCTAGTCGCGAGGAGATGTGTTATCCTCGAGATCCAATCCGGTGAAGTGCAGCAACGGGCAGCACCTCCGCGGCGTCCACACGTACAGCTCGATGAAGACGTCGACTCCTTGATCCCGCAAGCGAGAGGACGTGGCCTTGATGATCTCAGCAGCACGACGGTAGTGCCGGTGATGATGACGATCTCCGCGAGCAGGGCTTCGCCAAGCCAAGCAAGAGGAGAGGGAGAGGAGATGGTGGCGCAGCCCCTAGGGCTAGGGGGTGCGGCAGCCTTTGGTGGAGGTGGTGGTGCGCAGCCCCCTTGGGAGAGGGGTGCGGCTAGGGTAGATGGGAGAGAGGGGGGTGCGGCTGGCTCCAAGGGGTGTATTGCGCCTCCCCCCCCTCCCCTCCTTATATAGGTGGCCCGGCTAGGTCAAGGGGAGGGGGCCGGCCGGCCCCTCCTTGCTTGCCCCCCAAGTTGGAGTCCAACAAGGACTCCTCCTTGGGCCCCTTTCCTAAAGGGGTGGAGAGCCCACCTCCTAGTCCAACTAGGAGTGGGTCTCCCCTCCTTCCTATGCCGCACCAGCCCATATGGGCTTAGGTGGTGCGCACCACCTAGGTGGTGGCAGCACCCCTTTGCACCATGTGGGCCCCATACAAAATATGGCCCCACTTCTAGACCCTTCTAGAACACTCCGGAACCTTCCGGTACCCTATAAATAATTTCCGGAACTTTTCCGAAACCTCCGGAAACCACTTTCCATATATGAATCTTATTCTCCGGACTCCTCCGGAACTCCTCGTGACGTCCGGGATCCCATCCGAGACTCCGAATCACCATTCGTTCACTTCATCATTTAATTCATCGCAAAACCTAATTTCATCGGAACGTTAAGTGTGTGACCCTACGGGTTCGAGAATGCATAGACATGATCATATCAATAATTAATAGCGGGACCGGGATGTCCATATTAATTCCTATACACTCAACGAAAACCATTTCTCGATTGAACCACGATGCCGGAGATTCAATTAATCTCATATACGATTCCCTTTGTCTCACGATATTTTACTTGCCCGAGATATAATCGTTGACATCCCCATGTCTAGTTTAATCTCGTTACCGGCAAGTTCTCTTTACTCGTCCATAATATAGGATCCCGGTGATTACAACTTAATCACATGTCTGCAGACTCTTGATGCTATATTACCGAGAAGGCCTGGAGATATCTTCTCCGTCACATGGAGGGACAAATTCCACTCTCGATTCATATCACCCAACAACCCACCATCGGAGATACCTGAAAGCCACCTTTATAATCACCCAGTTACGAAGTGACGTTTGATGTCCACAAAGTATTCCTCCGGTGAACGGGAGTAATATAATCTCATGGTCTAAGGAAACTATATTTGGCATATTAAAAGTGTTGACAACAAAACTTTTGTGACACGATTAATTGCAACTCTTTATTTGGGTCATGTCCATCACACCATTACTCCTAATGATATGACTCCGTTATCAAGTGACTATAACAAGTCCATAGTTAGGAAACTCTAACTATCTCTTGATCAACGAACTAGTCCTGTAGAGGCTCACTAGGGACTCTGGGTGTTTATATTCCACACATGTATTATGTTTCCATTTAATACAATTATAGCATGGATAATAAACCATTATCATAAACGTGAATATGCTTAATAAACTATTTTATTATTGCCTCTAGGGCATATTCCCAACAGTCTCCCACTTGCACTAGAGTCAATAATCTAGTTTACATTTCTGCGATCCAACACCCATGGAGTCTCACTCATGAAGTCTCAGTGCTGATCATGTTTGCTTGTGGAAGAGGTTCTGTCCGTGCTCTGTACTTTACAGCTCTTTATGTCCTTTGCAAAATTGTAACTGTCACCTAATTTGACATTACTTTATCATCACATGATAAACTCCTTATCATCCCATGATAAAACCATTATCATATAATGTATATAATATGTTTGGTTATAGAGTGAGATATTCATATCCTTTTATGCCCATATGTATGTTCAGTCAAATGGACTTTCCCATAACACATGCATCTGGAACTCACTCAATCTTGAAACAGCTTTCTCAAACCAAAATATTATATCTTATTTCAATCCTTGAATTAATCATATACTCCTATATGTTGTTGACTTAACAAATCAACAGTGAGCCTTGTCACTTTGATATTTCTGATCATGCTCTCGCTGTGCTACTCTGATATTAAGAGATCCCTAATTTAGTCTGGCTTTATGACTTCAACCAAGTCCACCATTTTCTAAATTTATCTCAATCTCATGAAAAATGACTCCTCATTCAACATGTTCTTACAACTAAGAACTTGGGTCACATATCGTCATATACAAACATATGGTTCTTATATGTTGAGATCTATGAACAATTCATATTGAATTCCAACATATCCTCCTAACCATCAATTTTTGTACTGAGTTCACCAACTCAATGCTTCACCTATATATCACAATGAGATGAACCATTCTTCTCTTGTTTCATTTTGAACTCCTTCAAAAACTTGTATAGGTAAAACACCCTGACTTTGATATTTATCAAATTTATCTATCCTCCATAGATACATTCATCTACATGAATATTTGACATTCAAACCAACTTCATAAGTTATGCATTGGTCCATGACAACATTTACAACATTTATGAAATCTTCATTTCATTCAAACACTATGTTGTAAACTCCCACTCAAATATACCTCATACACATATTAAATTGTGAAGCAACTTTAGCTCCCACTCAGAAATATGTTATCTTTATATTTGACCATGATTAACTAGCTCCCACTCAAACATATGTCACCACATATTTTGATTATGGAAATTAATTTCTGCTCTAACTTAATATATGTCACCACATATCTTAATTAGATCTCACTCAGTTTCTTATGCACTTTCTCGACACTTTGGACTCCTCCAAAACTCTTAACTCTTAAGATTCGAGAACTCATATACGAAACACCAGCACTTTGCTAGCTCTAAGTTTTATTTATTCCACGCAAACTCTTTTGCCAAAATAAATATGTGAAACATTCTTTTCACAAAATCAAGTAACAATTACTTTATGATTTAAACTTAAAGTAGAATGACTCTTAGTCACTTTCGTATTTAAAGTTTCTATTTCTTCTTTTGTAGTTTTGTAGGTATGTCTTGTTTCTCAAACATGACAAGTAAATCATGAATATTATTTTGCAACTTTTGACAAAATTCATATTCTTGAACCCTACTTCTCTTTAGACAAGCTAAACCAAAATTCAATGATCACCATCATTAAAACCTTTTATGTGTCAAGTTTTAACCAACATAGCACTTTTCATATGTGCCACTTGATACATAAACATGCAAGGTTTAAGCTTTCTAAATTCATTCCAACAATTCTTTTATCCATGAAACTATTTCACGATAAAACCACTAAAATACATAACACAACCAAACACATTGGTTTGTTCCTTTTAGTCTCACATCGTGGAATCTCTATTCATAATCTCATATGAATATTCTACAAAACTTTATTTGCTTTGGTTTTTAATTATCTCATAATCATTGAAACCACTATTTCACATAACTCATATGCGAAATGCAAATCATTAAATAGATCCTTTATTTAAAACAGAGTGTTATCAAAATAAATCTAAATGATACTTATGAAACCTTAAAACCAAGAACCCTTTGTTTATGACCACATAATATCAAATATAATGTGACTACAATACTTTAGGTTTATCAAAACACCTTTTGAATAATCTCTAAACATTGTAATTTGTGATAACACTTGTCACAAGTCTCCATACTAAAACAATAACTCAAATATTTTGTCTCTTTTGATCAAATCGAAAAGACTCAATTATCTTGTTAACTTAATATCCTTTACTTCCAAAATCTCATCATGACATGAATAAATACTCCTATTCACTCATCCATGATAAAATAATGATGTCTTTTATTTACTGAAAAAATACAACCAACACTTGTGTTTATTTTCAGCAACTCATGGCATTTTCAGAAAATGGCATTTTTAATCACACTACTTAGTGATGCGCATCAACATGCTCTTCAGCACTAATAGTACAATTAAAACAATTCTCATCATTAAGTATTGGATATTTTAGTATGTCTTAATTTTATAAGTGTTTAACTAATTATCGTTCAAATCTAGCAAAGGACAATAATCTCATAATCGAAACGTGATCTCCAAAAAGGATTACTCATGAAAAACAGAACAACCAATTGTCTTTAACATGAATGACCGTCTCACAAACCGAGACACACTAATTTAAGATCACACTTAATTCGATTACAAAAACCATTCAAATCCTCTAATTTAAAAACGATAAATGTAGAAGTAGAACATCGCCAGCATCAACTCCTTGATTGCCTTCTTCCCGCGAGATCCACTCAGTCCCTCCATGCACTTCTCAAACGGCAGGCCCTGTTTTCATAAAACAGCACAAGTATCAAATACTTAGCTCACCATAAGTGTAAATGGGACATTAAACATTTATAACTAGTATATCAAAATATACCTTCTGCGTTGTGAAAGTGCATGGTTGCCCCCATGCATAGTTTTGGTAATTAATGACAATCTCGATGGACTAAGATTTGTTTTGAGCTCTATGTGTAGGTTGTCCTTTATCTTGTGTCAAGGTCATTTGTTGATCAAGACCAAGCTTGTCTCCATGTGTTGGAGTCAAGATGCTTTGCTTGATCTCCATTTGTTGGAGTCAAGCTCAAGGGAAGAAAAGATTTGTGTTGATCAAAGGCCAAGTGAAGATATGCCGAAGAGGTGCTTCTCCCATCTTGGTGTATGGGGAAGCCACATGTGAATCTTCACCAAGCGAAGCGCAATGAAGAAAGGTGGTGCATCTTGAGGAGATGAAGATCGTCTTCTTCGACCTCAAGTGGATTAATGCGCAAGGCAAAGGTATGATCTTGATAGGGTTTCTATTTTACCGGTCTCATATTGTTTAGTGAGAGACCGGATTATAGGATAGGTAACCGTACTATCAAGAGGGGCTCTCGACCGAATATCATGATCGTATCATCGTAGAGAGCACAAACCTTTGCATCCATGCAATCATCCTTATTGGTTCTTATTTGTCTCGAATCGTGGTGTGGCCTTGGTGCTTGTCGTGCTTGTCATGACAAAGCCAAGTTCACCGAAAACGGTTTTCATATGCGTCTTCTATTGCGGTTTCGGTATTGGAGATTTTGCCGGTTTATTCGAGCGGAAGATTTCTCTCTTCCATTTCTTTGCAAAATCTCCATTGCTTGTTTGTCATTTTCAAAGGTAGCATTTGTCGTCCTCTTTCCAACAAAATTGGTTTTATTTCATTCGGACGTCAATTGCAAAAGTTCCGGCATTTTCGGTTTGCGAAAAAGAGTTTTAACTTTCCCCATTTGTTTTTATTATATTTTCTTGGACTATGATGTTTCTCCGCATAATCTTGTTGTGCTCGGTGTGACGATTCCAACGAGTCCAAGATTATCGAAAACGGAGTTCGTGGGTGAAAGTTATTGCATTTCCGATTTGCAAATGGGAGCTTTTACTTTTCCCCATTTTTTTATATTATATTCTTGGACTATGATGTTTCTCTGTATATTCTTGTTGTGCTCGTTGTGACGATTCCAACGAGTCCAAGTTTATCGAAAACGGAGTTCGTATGCGAGAGATATTACTTTTCTATTTCGGAGATTTTATTAGACAGATTTTATTTTAAAAACAAGAAAAAAAAAAAGGCCTGGCTGGCCGGCCGGGCCGGCCTCAGGCTGGGACGAGGCCGGGGCTCTCGGGTTGTCACCCGGCCCAGCTTGCGCGGCTGCCGGCCCAGGCCGGGGTCCGGCCGGCTGCCTCTGTTGGGTCCCCGGCCCAGCTAGGGTGCCAGGCCGGCCCAAGGCCGGGGCAGCAGGCCGGCTGCCCTGCACGCTGCTCTCCTTCGATCGCTAGCTTTCTTTTCCAGGCCGGCCAGGCCGGCGTGCTGGCCGGCCCCAGGCCGGGCCGCCTGGTCAACTTTTTTCCAACCTTTGTCCACGTTTTTCTCCTACAACGGCTTTATTTTAGAGCTACCTATACAAGGGTTTTCTTCTCCATTTTTTGTGTAGATCTCATCCCTTGCTCTCTCTCCTCCATTGCTAACAGTTTGAGAGCTCGATTCCTCCTAATCCCTCCGATGATTCTTGCCCAAATTTAGTGAAACAAGAGAGGAGATCTAGATCCATCTTTCCACCAAACAAAATCTCCTCTAAGTGAGGGGAACTTGTGGGATCTAGATTTTGGAGTTCTTGGTGTTTCTCCTCCGTTCTTCCTCCTAAATCCCTCCGTAGCATTAGTTGCTTCGGTTGGATTTTGGGGAGAAGAATTTGACCACTTGGTGTGATCTTCCCCTTTTGCATTTGTTGCATCGGGTTGTGCTCCCCACGGTGATTCGTGGGATTGAAGGTTGGAAGCTTGTTACTCTTGGGTGCATTGTGTTCCCAAGAGCTTTGTGCCTCTTGGGTGCATTGTGTACCCTAGACGGTTTGGAGGTGCCGCGAAGACTTCGGCTTGTGGAGCTTCGGCACGAGTTTGGGAGCCCCCAATTGAGTTGTGGGTGTGTGCCCCAAGAGAAGTTGTAAAGGGCTCCGGAATCCGCCCCGAAGGATTCCGATAGTGGAAGGTGAACCAAGCCTTGGGTGCGGTTCATCGGAGAATAGGGTGAGGCCTTTGTGGCATCTTGAGTAGGCCTTTTGTGGCGAGCTCACACCCCTCCAACGAGACGTACTCCCTTAACAAGGAGGAACTCGGGAATAAATCTTCGTCTCCGCGTGCCTCGGTTATTTCTATACCCGAGCTTTTACTTATGCAAATTTACATTGTGATAGCCATCGTGCTTGAAGTCTATATCTTGCTATCTCCTTGTTACTTGCCTTGTTTAGCATAGGTTGTTGGTGCACTTAGGTAAACCTAGAATTTAGGTTGTTGGCTTGTTAATTTAAACACCTAGTTTTATTCCGCAATTATCAAGCCCCTAAATAGAAAAAGTTTTAATCGCCTATTCACCCCCCCCCCTCTAGGCGACATCTCGGGCATAGTTGTTCTTTCAATTGGTATCAGAGCCTCGTCTCTCTTGTTTGGCTTTACCGCCTAGAGAGTAAAGATGTCGTCTAGGGATTTAGTGCACAATTCCTTGTTTAGATTTAATGGCACAAATTTTAATGCTTGGAAAACTCATATGCTTAATCACTTACGGGTCTTGGACCCCAATATAGAGCGTATCCTAGATATAGGTTTTTCTCCTCCAAAGGACTACGCAAGTACGACTTTAGAGGATGAGAAAAACTTATATCTAGATGCTCTAGCATCTAACGAGTTTTGCAAGTTTGTGAGTGTAGTAATTTTCGAGTCAATCATGCCTCTCCGGGATGCTCATGATCTTTGGACCAAGCTACAAGACAAATATGGAGTGTCCAACATTATTGAGGATGATTGCTCTCCCTCCACCTCCGGCCGTGACGAGTTCTCGTCTTCATCTACTTCACCAAAATGTGGTAAGCCACAATCCAATGTAATGGTGAGTAGTGATAGGCTTTGCAATTTGGATAGTGAGCTCATTGTTGATGATCATTTATCTCTATCTTGTTGCAATGCTTCATCTTTGGACCTAAACACACATAGCACTATAAATGTCATACATGCTAGTGTTGATAGTCCTTGCATATCATCCAAAAATTGCTTAGATAAATCTAATGATGATATGCTTGCTTTATCTTGTTCCAATGATGAAAATGTTTGTGTTCCCTCTAACTCTTGCATGAATATAAATGTAGAGGAAACTCAATTAATTGTGGAACAAGATTTGAACTTGAGTAGTTCAAAAATTAATTATCCCTCTTCATCCACCTATCATTGCCTCATGGCTAAATCTTCTTCTAGCAATGATAATAATAATGATAATGATGATGATAATAATGATGAAGAAGATGATGTGGAAAAGGTTAATGCTATGCTTCAAAATAAAGGTCTAATGATTCTTAAAGCCCTTCCTAGCAATAATAGTGCTCAAGCTAACCTCTTTGAAATCATGAGCACTCTTATTGAGCGTGGGGAAACTATTGAGTCCTTGAAAGCAAGCCTTGAAGAGAAGGGTAAGATAGAAAGAGATGATGCTATGGAAAAGGCTACTTTAGAAGATGCTCTTGAGGAAGAGCAAGAGACTCGGGCTTCTCTTGAGGAGAAACTTGAGAATATTGAGGAATCTCACGATGCTATTATTGCTAAACTTATTGAAGAACGTGACCATGCCATTTCCAAATATAAAATGCTTAAAAAGGAAAAGGTTGAATTTGGGGTTGGCAATGCTAGACTAATTGAGGATATAGAGAGACGTGACAAAGCTCAAAAGGCTTTGGAACACGAACACTCTCTCCTCGTCTTGTCTCATGATCAACTTCAAACTCAACTATCTAAAAATGATGAACTTGTTATGCCTTCTTCTATTCCTAATGCTAATGATGCTTGTGCTACTAACTCCATTTCTTGTGAAGCATCTACTTTGAAGGAGAATGTTGAGCTAAGGGCTCAACTTGAGTTGCTAACTAGCAACTATAGGGAGTTGGAAGAAAGTCATAAAAAGCTATCTAGCTCTAATGATGATCTTCTAGCTTCCTATGCTTGTCTAAAGTTAGCTCATGAGGCCATCACTAAAAAGGTAACATCTAGTGAGCCTCATGTGGATAATAGCACAACCATAACTAAAAATGCTATATTGCCATGTGCTAGTCCTAGTAGTTCATCCACTAAAAATGTTGGTACATCATGTGATGAATTACTTGCTTTGCCTTGTTGCTCTAACAATGATGCATCTACCTTCTCTAGTACTTGTGTTGTCACTAACCATGTAGAGAAAAGAGGAGAGCTCAAGGCCCAAGCCACTTCTATGAAGAAAGGCTTGGAAAAGCGTCATGAAGGGAAGCGTGCACTTGACAACATGTTGAGTGTGCAACAATCCCCCAATGACAAGAGTGGACTTGGATTCAACTCCAACAACAAGAACAAGTCCAAGGTTGAGAAGAATAAGAAGGGCCAAGTTCAAATCAAGAATCCGGCCAAGATCACTTGCTTCAAGTGCAAGCTAGAAGGGCACCATGTTCGGGATTGCCCAATGAAGAAGAAGATGCCTCTTAGTGAGAAGCAACTAGGGAAGCGGCCTCTTGTTCAAACTCGTGCTCAACCACGAGTTGAACAAAGGCCACCTCCCAAGAAGACTCAAGTTATTGCTCCTCAAGTTGAGGAGCCTATTAAGAAGAAGAAGAGTCGGTGTTGCTACCTTTGCCGTGGCAAAGGTCATTTTGCTTCTTCATGCACTAACGGTACCCCATCCAACCCTATCATAATTAATGATGTGTATTCTCTTGGGAAGGATAGAGTTGGCAATGTGTTTGCCAAGTATGTAGGAGCTCAAAGTGGTGGCAAGAAAAGCACCATTTGGGTTCCCAAACCTATTGTGACTAACCTCTTAGGACCCAACTCGGTTGGGGACCAACAAGCTCAAACTTGATCAATAGGTGTTTATGGAGGGCATTGGTGACTTGACTATTTTTGAAGAATTAAGGGATCTTCATGGTTTTATTTCTCAAGCCAAGTCAATTGGATTACCACATTGCTCTATCTCATATCCAATGCCTCCTCCTTGCGGTAACTTGCATTTAACTCATATAATATATTAAGTTGCTAGCTCCCTTGCATGTGTTAGTCTTGTTCCTAATATGTGCTTGTATGTGATATGCTTCTTTCCTACTAGTCTTGTTACTCAAGGTTGTGTATGTTAGTTGTGTATCATGTATGTGTAATTTGTGTGTTGAGCTTTTTGAATCGTGCGTGGATTTCATTTGGCTCTTTGAGATATTAATGGACTATCCCATTTTGGGGGAGTGATGTGCTTCGTGCACATCACAAACCTAAAAATGTGTATACATGAGGCACACCACCTAGTATTGATATTTCAATATTATCTAGCTACTATGTGGTATGTCATATTCATGAGAAATTCAAATTCTATAATGTCCATTAATTTCTCTAGTTGGTTTTATTTGCCTCTTGTTTAAAATAAAATGAATTATCACATTATGGGGGAGTAATAAGCTATGTGCATATTACAATCCCATAAAAATGTGAACATTTGAGGTTTGCCACTTAGAGTTGATATTGTTGGGAATATGCCCTAGAGGCAATAATAAAATGGTTTATTAGCATATTCATGTTTATGATAATAGTTTATTATCCATGCTATAATTGTATTAACCGGAAACATAATACATGTGTGGAATATAAACACCAGGTGTCCCTAGTAAGCCTCTACCGGACTAGTTCGTTAGTCAAGAGATGGTTAGAGT